>QRFJ01004958.1:0-93677 GCA_006176705.1 Cocos nucifera | reverse complement strand
TGTGGCAAAGGAGGGAGAGCCCCTGCTCGACCAATGGCCAACTAAGGGGAAGCTTCGCGCCCATTCTACCAGAAAAACCTTAAGATCCAAAGATCGTCGATGATCTCCTTGGATCAAAGGCTCTTAGAAATGAGCCGGCGAATCAAGAAACTTTCATCACCCACTCTCTCCTCACAATGGTATTGACATTTGTACCGACCCTCCCTTTTGCAAAAAATTAATGCAAGAATCGGTCCGGCCAACTTCAAGCTTCCCGCAGCTCGAGAGTTACGATAGGACCACTGATCCGATCACCGCATCTGAAAGCCTTCTGACAACGATGTGCTCCACGATGCGTCAGACGCCATCTTGTGCCGGGCTTTCCCCTCTATCCTTAAGGAGCTGCCAGGAATTGGTAACTCGCGCTTAAGTCGAGTACCATCTTATCGTTTGACCAGATAAGCCAATAGTTTGCAGCCCACTTCATCAGTAGTCGACGTCCGTGCCGAGGTTTGGACTCCTTAATGGCCATTAGGCAGAAGGAGGGGGAACCCATCCGGACTTATGTCATCCGGTTCAATACTACTGTATTAAGAGGTCGCAGGAACCTGAACCAGTCAGTCGCCAATGCCGCTCAGGGCGGCCTTCAGAAGAATGACTTGCTTGTTCTCCTTGGCAAAAGAAGTCATCCTAGGGATTTTTGCTAACATGCTAGCTCGGGCTGAAGTTATGCCCGGGCAAAGGAGGCCTTCGAGGCAACAAGGACGATGAAGCCAGCGGCAAGGAAGAATCGGTGGGCCGCAGGCAGGCTCATCGAAGAAGGAAAGCGAATAAAGCTCGGCCATGTTCCCGAACTCCCCTGGGTCCGCAGGCGAGCCCCGAACTTCCCTCGGGCTCGGAGGCAGGGAAGCCCCGATAGGAAGGGCATGCCGAGGTTCCTCCTAGTGCCGAAGTCTCTCGCGACGATGATTTCACAATTAGCCCCCCTTAACGCCCAAAACCCAAGTGCTGATGAAGATAGGAAATAACTTTCGAGAACTGGAGAGAATGCATTTCCATCCAGTAAGTGCAATATCCAATAAGTTTCTAACCTTTACCATCGTGACCCACGTCACTGACTACTAGAGGAGTGATCCAACTCCCAGGATCGAGATCAAAAGCTCGTCAGACGAGGTAAGACTTGCCGATTCCTGCAGAGACGACGCTGAGAGCGGGAATAGACCGGTGAGGGCGTTACCACCCAAGTGAAAAAAACCAGCAAGAAGATCGAACCGCCTCTTGGGCGTCAAATCAACACCTATTTGGGGGGAACTGTCAACAAAGAAAGAGGCCAGCAGATCCGAGGGACCGGTGAAGAGGCAGAGGACCGTGGAACCCATGACCTTTACCGAAGCGGACGATCAGAGGATCCAATTTTCACACAATGACGTGGTTGTAATTCTTTGAACAATTGCTGATATGATGGTAACGCCGCATTTTGTGGATATAGGAAGCTCAAACCGACGTATTAATTTTTACGATGGCCTTCTCAAAAATGTTTCCTACCCGATGAATCGTTAGGGCCTATGAATTCTCCAACTGTAGGAATTCACTGGCAAGTCGTACCAGTCGAAGGCATAATAACTTTGGCTGTGACATAGGGCAATACCCGAAACTGGCCAAAGTGCAGGTCGATTTTCTAGTCGTTGAGGACTCTGTCCGCCTATAATATGATTTCTCGGCCGACCTGAATCTAAATGCACTTCAGACGATGGTGTCACACTATTATTTGAAGATGAAGTTTTCAACGAAGTTGGTGGGATCGGAGAGGTCAGGAGAGACCAGGCCTGGCGAAGCACTGCTAACTTCAATCGCCCTGCAATAAGGGAGAACGGTCCGACCCCCCCTTTTTATTTTTTTGTTGACGGACTGGATGTCGCGATGACCTCACTGAAGAGCGGACGAGCCCATGGAGGACCTCATCTCTGTGCTTAAATAAGGAAACTCAAGAGGCACGCAGTGGCAGATCGGACTCTAACTTGGCAGACGAGGGTTTCGGGAGCAGCTCATTGCTTCCTCAGGAAGAATGCGGACGTCTCGCCTGACCCTGCGGACATGCCCGGGATTGACGTCGAGGTCATAGAACATCGACTGGCCGTCGAATCCGAGGCACCGACTGATAAAAGAAAAGAATGGCGCCATCAGCCTCGAAAGACAGAAAACAACGCCGCAGAAGTAGACAACTCCCTCAAAAGCCGAACTACATTCGAGGTTAATTATCCAAAACTGCGGTCTCAAATGTAGTCCTACGTCAAAAAGACGAAACACAAGTGAAGGATGTGCATTGACTTCAAGAAGCTGAACACGGCCTACCCAAAAGACAGCTACCCACCCCTGCCTAGATCGATTCAACTGATGGATGCAACCCGGGCCACGAGCTCCTCCCTTCATGGATGCCTTTTCTGATTATAACGCAGATACGGATGGCGCCCGAGGACGAAGAGAAGACCCGCCTTCATTACTGACTGTGGTCATTTTGTTACAGGGTCATGCCTTTGGACTCAAAATGCAGGAGCAAACGTACCAAGCGCTTGTCAATAAGATCTTTAAGAAGCAGATTCGACAGCAATATGGAGGTGTACGTGGTATAATATGCTTATCAAAAAATCGAGCTTCACAGACCATCTCGCCGCCTAAAGAGATTCTTGTTGGTACACTAGAAAGCACAAGATGAAGCTGAATCCGATCAAGTGCGTCTTTGTTGTGACCTCACGTAACGGTCCTCACGGACCCAACCAATAAAAGCAATTCTTCCTGAGCGGTACGCTTTCCTTGGAAGAATAAACAAAATGGACAATCGAGCTCAAATAGAGTTTCGTATCAACTATCAGCCTAGGCATCGATGCAAGACCCAGAAAAATAAAAATTTTGACGGATTTTGTGCTAGAAATGCACCATTCCGGTCGAAGTTGAGCTTGAACAAAGCGAGACCGACACCAAAGCGAGAACCGAGCTGGACAAGTCGAGCTATCATAAGTCGAACCTCCTCGAGGAAAGCACCGACCTCTTCGAAAGGCTTCTGGAAACTCTATACGTGGATGTTCATCAAACTTCGCTGGATGTGGTGTGGGAACTGAATCTTAGTCAGCCCGAGGGAGTCATCGTCGAGTAGTTTGCTACGCTCGAGTTCTCTGCGACCAACAATGAGGCGATATGAAGCACTGATTCGTCCGAATTAAAGATAAACCAGGAAAATTTAAAAGTAGATGCGACTTCAAAGTCTACAGTGATTTTTTCAGCTGGTGGTACGTCAAGTTAGCGACAGCTACGAAGTGCGGGAGGAAAGCATGATGAGATACCTTAGGAAAGTGAGGGATTTGACTATGGCCTTTGATAGTTTCAGCATTCAACATATTCTGATAAGTGGTAAAAATATACTAATAAAAGTATTAAATTATAAAATAAATTAATCTATTTTATTAGAAATTGATACTTTTATTAATCTTATGCAGGAAAGAAGGCCACCAATGTGAAGATCTCATTTTTCTGGTTCAGATGAAAAAAATTTCAGACAAAACGGACTTCAAACGAGCCCAGAATCGAATTTCAAAAAAAAAAAAAAAAAAACCGACGCAACGCTGACGTCAGGATGACGTCAGCATTTTTCGCGGTGCACGGTGGACCATCTGAGGGGTAATTCGGGAATTTCACAGTATAAAGAGCGCTCTGATTGGCTGAAGAAGGCGGCGGTCCACGCAACACCGGACTCGCGCACGGTCCACGGAGGGCAATTTAGGAATTCTGGCTGATCCAACGGGCGGTTTTCACTGAAGCTTGATCGGACGGACGAGAAGAAGGCGCTGATGGACGGCATCCGCAGCTCCCGATCGAGATCCAACGGCCGAGATTCATCCCGACATAAAACTAAAGGTCTGAAGGCTTATTTCAATGCGATCGGACGGCCCAGATTCGATCCAACGGATCGATCCAACGGCTGAGATTAAATCCGACTTGATCTGGGTTATTTTAAGGGGTTTTTGAGTGGTTTTTGGACCGTTTGATCAAGATCTAACGGGCAGAATTATCCAGATCTTAATTTGAGTTGATTTAGGAGTCCTAAACCTAATTTTTGATGAATTTTGGGGGGAATAAAACTCTTTACCTATAAAAAAAAAATAGCCTGTTGCCGTGAAATAAAAAAAAAAGAAAGAGAGAGAGACAAAGAGAGAGACGGGGAGAAAGAGAGAGAGGGAGAAAGAGAGAGAGAAAGAGAGAGGAGAGAGATAAAAAAAAGTGATTTGTGAGAAAATCAAAAAAGGGTTTTTTTGATTTTTCTTCGACGATCAAGACATCGATCAAGGAGCCTCTTCTTCTTCGCCAAGTTCTCCACATCAAGAGCAGCAGACAATCAATTTCAGCAATCAAACAGTCTAATTTCTTCATGCTTTTTATTTTATTTGCTATTTTTGAATTTGTTATCATGAACTAAATTTTATTTTACTAAGGCTAAGGTGTAGCCACTCTTTTGATGCAATATTCAGTATGATTTATTTTTAAATTTTATTCATGAGGAGTATATAAATCTGATCTTAATGCTTTTAGATTACTGGCCATCTTCTAATTGATCTGATGAACATAGATGTTACGGACCAAGTACATCTATGTTAATGCTTCTTGATTATATACCTTGTATTATGAATCAAATTAGAATTCATATGCATGCGGGAATTTTAGTGCGCTTTGGACGCAGCGTATTTTAATTAGAGGGTTTCACAAAACCTAATGCATTAATATTTATTTAAATTACACCTGGACCAAAGGGATAATTAATAAATATTAATAGTTTTGCTATGCCTGGACCAAAGGGTAGTGAATAAATTAGGAGACTCCACCGTCACATGAAATAAAATTAATCTAAAAATCTGAATATTGTATTGACTGAGTTGGTGAACCGATTGCCTTAGTAATCCATTGCTCTTGAATTTAAAACCCTAATAATTTACACTCTCTCTATTTAATTAAAAACTTTTAATTATTTTTTTTTTTTTTAATTAATTTCTTATTCTCATAAATCGATCTTCTAAATAAAGCATAGGAAAGAGCTTTTCAGTACTTATTTTCCAATCCTCTAGGGACGATACTCTACTCATTCACTTTATTACTTGATCGACTGGTGCACTTGCCATAGCTATAAATTAGCACGCATCAAGTTTTTGGCACCGTTGCCGGGGATTGTGTCTAAAATAATATTGAAATTTTGATCCTAGCTTTACTTTAGAAATTTATTTTTAATTTTTATTATTAAAAAAAAAAAATTTAGTGCATGACACGTACTGGACATAGTAACTTACTACCTCTAGATCCAGAAATTGAAAGAACTATTAGAAGACTACAACAAGAGAGAAACATGGCAGCTGAAGATCCTAACGACATCAATCTAGGAGTGGATATGGCGACTGAAGGACAGCATGAAGCTATTCGACCAGTACATCGTCCATTAAATGATTACATCACACCATCTATAGCCGATGCAGCTTCGAGCATCAGGAGACCGCCTGTACGAGCAAACAACTTCGAAATAAAATCGGCGATGATCCAGATGATTCAATCAACTGTCCAATTCAGTGGACACATGCATGATGATCCGAATGCCCATATTTCTAATTTTCTTGAACTTTGCGATACTTTTAAAATTAATGGGGTGTCGGATGATGCTATTAGATTAAGGTTATTTCCTTTCTCTTTATGGGATAAAGCTAAAAATTGGCTTCATTCTCTTCCTGCAGGTTCTATCACAACTTGGGATGTCCTAGCCCAAAAATTCTTAGCCAAGTACTTTCCACCTTCCAAAGACTGCTAAGATGCGCAACGATATCACTTCTTTTATGCAGATGGACATGGAGACACTATATGAGGCTTGGGAGCATTTCAAGGAACTGCTGAGGAGATGTCCACATCATCAACTACCCGTATGGCTTCAGGTACAAACTTTCTATAATGGTTTATCTCCTACTAATCGATCTATGATTGATGCAGCAGCAGGAGGAACCATTAATCAAAAAATGGAGGAAGAAGCCTTCGATCTGATCGATGAGATGGCATCAAATAGCTATCAATGGCAGACAGAGCGCATGATGCCAAAAAGACTAGCAGCTGTGCAGGGAGTAGATTGCGTGCCAACTTTACTAGCTGAAATTGCAGCCCTTAGAGCCGAAGTCAACAACTTAAAGGGAACAGCTATGCATGTTCAGAGCATGACTTGTGACCTGTGTGGAGGAGGACACGATACGAGCAATTGCCAGACAGGTAATCCTTTTGCTAAAACAACTGATACAGCTAATTATATTGGTAATTTTTTCAGGCCGCAACAAAACAATCCCTACTCCAACACATACAATCAAGGGTGGAGGCAGCACCCAAATTTCTCATGGAGCAATCAAAATGCAGCACAACAGCCACCCCCGGGATTCCAAGTACCTGAAAAGAAGTCCAACATAGAAGAGCTGATGGTCAAATTTATGCAAAACCAAGAAGCAACTATAAAAAATTTGGAAGCCAAACTTAGGCAAGACCAAACAGCAGCAATTCGAAACTTGGAGATGCAAATAGGTCAAATGGCTAAGATAATCTCCGAGAGACCTCAAGGATCCTTGCCAAGCAATACGGAGACAAATCCAAGGGAGCAAGTCAATGCTATCACCCTAAGAAGTGGTACAAAGCTGGAGGAGCCTACATCAGAAGAAATGAGACTGAAGAGCCAACTACAAATAAGGAACCATCAACTCAAACTCGTCAGTCACCAAAACAACCAGCAGATGGATGGTCTCCAGGTATACGGATTTGCTGATCCAAATGTGAAGCCCTACGTGCCGCCACTACCATTCCCAGAGAGACAAATACAGCATCCAGATAAGGAATTTTCTAACTTTTTCAAAATTTTAAAGAATTTACATATTAATATTCCTTTTGTAGATGCTATTACTCAAATGCCCAGGTATGCCAAGTTTCTCAAAGAAATCTTAACAAATAAGAAAAAGCTGAAGGAGCATGAGAGAATAAATTTGAATGAAGAATGCTCAGCAATACTTCAAAATAAATTACCACAGAAGCTAAAAGATCCAGGGAGTTTTACTATCCCCTGCATTATTGGTGATTGTAGTTTTGATAAAGTTTTATGTGATTTAGGAGCAAGCATAAATCTCATGCCTTTTTCTATTTTCAGGAAGCTGGGTCTAGGAGAACCAAAGCCTACCACTATTACTCTTCAATTAGCCGATAGATCCATTAAATATCCAAGAGGTATAGTGGAGGATGTCTTGGTAAAGGTAAACAAGTTTATTTTTCCTGTTGATTTTATTGTTCTTGATATGGAAGAAGATTATGATGTACCCCTTATTTTAGGGAGACCCTTTTTAGCTACTGGAGGAGCTTTAATAGATGTTCAACAAGAAAAATTAATTCTTAGAGTCCAAGACGAACAAGTTACTTTTAATGTTTTTAAAGATACTAAACATCCTGATGATAATCAAACTTATTTTTTAATTGACATTATTGACAATCCATTATATGAGAATTCTGTAGAAAATAGGTTTGAGACTATAAAAGCGAGCAATGTCAAATTGAAAGAAGACTCGATCAAACATGAAAGTATTCCAATTGAAGTGGCACCGGATTGATCCACTTTAGAACTTAAAGAAAGTCAAGCTGAAGACTATAAATCAGAACTACTAGATAGGTTGTTTCTTTTCTTTTTAGTTTTGATCATTTTTCTTTTCTTTTATTTTTCAGTAATTTGTTGTTGCTCTTTTACTGCTCTGGTGTGTATTTTCAATTTTGCAGAAAAATCAATGAGAACTCAAGCAAAATTTCAAAGCTCCAAAGAACCAGACTGAATAAAATCAGGTGTATTCCTTCCTGTCCTTTATTACATCCTTTATTTTTCTTTCTCCTTTAAGACAATGTAGAACAAGTTAAAATTAAAAAAAAAAAAACCCATGTGTCAAGAAGAAAATCTTGAGCAAGATAAACTGGATAAGTGATAAAAGATAGAATTATTTGCTAATGAATGTAATGAGTTAAAGAAGTAGATTAGTTGGTCAACTTTTAGCAGCCTACTTAGGTCATTAAAAGATTATTAGCACTTTTTATTGCACATGCACACTAACAAGGCAAAGTAGGTATTGATTATAAGGTCAACTGAGGATTCAATTATCACTGAAAATTGGTAATTAATATACATTCTAATCAAAGAAACTTGAATTTAAGGAAAGAGCTACCTGCCTATAAATAAAGTGCAAAAGACAGAGTATATGTGGATTGCCCAAAGCCTAGTAACTGGATCTCTGCACCTAGGTCAAGTGTGAAAATTCACGTAAAATGGTGAAGGAAAGGCCAGGATGCTCAGCACAGTAAAAAAAAAAAAAAAAAAAAAAAAAAAAAAAAAAAGGCAGTGTGAAAGCTACCTTAATTCATGAGTATAAAATTGAGAATGTATAGAAAATTGACCAAAATAGGTGATAAGAGAGGATACTTTTGTTCTTTTAATTTAATACTGAAATGCTAAAGTTAGTCATCACGAACACAAGTGCTATAGATCTTTGATGTACTCTAAGAAAGTTTTTAATTGTATTGACTGAAAAATTTGCTTCTGAAGCTCAATGCTTAGTTAGCAGTATTTTCTAAACTTTTTGACCTTTAATCCTAGATTTTATCTTTGTGATGGATAATCTTATTGAAATATGGTATTAAATAAAACATTGCTAAGGGACTAGCAATGACTAAGTTGGGGGGTGTGATAAGTGGTAAAAATATACTAATAAAAGTATTAAATTATAAAATAAATTAATCTATTTTATTAGAAATTGATACTTTTATTAATCTTATGTAGGAAAGAAGGCCACCAATATGAAGATCTCATTTTTCTGGTTCAGATGAAAAAAATTTCAGATAAAACGAACTTCAAACGAGCCCAGAATTGAATTTCAAAAAAAAAAAAAAAAAACCGCCGACGCAACGCTGACGTCAGGATGACGTCAGCATTTTTCGCGGCGCACGGTGGACCATCTGAAGGGTAATTCGGGAATTTCATAGCATAAAGAGCGCGCTGATTGGCTGAAGAACGCGGCGGTCCATGCAACACCGGGCTCGCGCACGGTCCACGGAGGGCAATTTGGGAATTCTGGCTGATCCAACGGGCGGTTTTCACTGAAGCTTGATCGGACGGACGAGAAGAAGGCGCTGATGGATGGCATCCGCAGCTCCCGATCGAGATCCAACGGCCGAGATTCATCCCGACATAAAACTAAAGGTCTGAAGGCTTATTTCAACGCGATCGGACGGCCCAGATTCGATCCAATGGATGATCCAACGGCTGATATTAAATCCGACTTGATCTGGGTTATTTTAAGGGGTTTTTGAGTGGTTTTTGGACCGTTTGATCAAGATCTAACGGGCAGAATTATCCAGATCTTAATTTGAGTTGATTTAGGAGTCCTAAACCTAATTTTTGATGAATTTGGGGGGGAATAAAACTCTTTACCTATAAAAAAAGCCTGTTGCCGTGAAAAAAAAAAAGAGAGAAAAAGAGAGAGACAAAGAGAGAGACGGGGAGAAAGAGAGAGAGGGAGAAAGAGAGAGAGAAAGAGAGAGGAGAGAGATAAAAAAAAAGTGATTTGTGAGAAAATCAAAAAAGGGTTTTTGATTTTTCTTCGACGATCAAGACATCGATCAAGGAGCCTCTTCTTCTTCGCCAAGTTCTCCACATCAAGAGCAGCAGACAATCAATTTCAGCAATCAAACAGTCTAATTTCTTCATGCTTTTTATTTTATTTGCTATTTTTGAATTTGTTATCATGAACTAAATTTTATTTTACTAAGGCTAAGGTGTAGCCACTCTTTTGATGCAATATTCAGTATGATTTATTTTTAAATTTTATTCATGAGGAGTATATAAATCTGATCTTAATGCTTTTAGATTACTGGCCATCTTCTAATTGATCTGATGAACATAGATGTTACGGACCAAGTACATCTATGTTAATGCTTCTTGATTATATACCTTGTATTATGAATCAAATTAGAATTCATATGCATGCGGAATTTTAGTGCGCTTTGGACGCAGCGTATTTTAATTAGAGGGTTTCACAAAACCTAATGCATTAATATTTATTTAAATTACACCTGGACCAAAGGGATAATTAATAAATATTAATAGATTTGCTATGCCTGGACCAAAGGGATAGTGAATAAATTAGGAGACTCCACCGTCACATGAAATAAAATTAATCTAAAAACCTGAATATTGTATTGACTGAGTTGGTGAACCGATTGCCTTAGTAATCCATTGCTCTTGAATTTAAAACCCTAATAATTTACACTCTCTCTATTTAATTAAAAACTTTTAATTATTTTTTTTATTTTTTAATTTCTTATTCTCATAAATCGATCTTCTAAATAAAGCATAGGAAAGAGCTTTTCAGTACTTATTTTCCAATCCTCTAGGGACGATACTCTACTCATTCACTTTATTACTTGATCGACTGGTGCACTTGCCATAGCTATAAATTAGCATGCATCACCACCTTGAGAAGATGGGACTTAGACTTGTAGCCAATTAGCTTTAGGATAAGTGGAAGATTGTTAGATATATGTGCCCTAGAAGCCAGAATTGGCTGACACTTGTAATACACTTCTAGGGCAAAATTATAATTTTGACTAAAAGCAATAAATGGAGTTATTTTCTATCACATATGTGTATTTAGTGTCTGTGATACATCCTTTGAGTTAATGGTAATGATAATTCATATTTTCAAGAGTTGAAAATTTAAGACATGAATAATCATTATTAACTCATAAATTGCTCTCCCGACCATAGGATCATCACGAGGATGGTGATTGATCCGGAAGGTTGGTGTACAATCGCTTCTCTTTAGTAGATGAGTCTTAAGTCTACGGTGTGGAGACACCGGAGCGAGAGTACAGGTACTCGTTAGAGAACGAGGGCACTGAGCGTGACCACCTCGAGTAGTCATTAGGGAGTCTACCTTCTCGTCAATGACTGACTCGATGCTGCAGTAGTGTGTCTGGTTCTTTGACCTGAGATGCATCGGCAGTTCACCTTGAGGGTGTTATAGTTTGACTACACCATTACTCGGTCTCCTAGCCATATGGAACCCTGAGGTGTATGTTGGCTATGACATGTTCATTGTAGGAACTGGATTGCATCAAGATGGAATCTATCTACCTCGGTGGTAGAGGAGCAGCCCTATGATGATCATGAGAATCAAGTCCTAGAAATCCATGGCCATGGTAGAGAGTGAAATAATAGAAAGAGTTTCTATTTAGATTTTCACATTGGACTTGAATCGAATGATTACATCATATGACAGAGACTAGGGTTTGACGAGTTTACCTTAACCCTAATCTGATCGGGGCTCAAGATAGAAGAACTGAATCACACAGGTAGCTGCACCAAGAGGTTCACATTCAGCTCTGATGGGTTGCCACCATATACTGCTAGGTGTCACTGGTGGATTTTGGGAGCAATTAGAATGATTTAGATGATCGATCATTCTAGCTGTTCGAATCAGAAGAGTTCTGATCCATCGAAAGGAGTTTCGATGATGTCAATGATAGAGATCATGACATATCCCATTACCATACAGAACTGAACCTAACTGGTCACACAAATAAGGGTTTGAATCTGGTGATCATCAATTGAACTGATCTAGTTCAATTGATCTGAATGAGATTCAATTAGGTTCAAGGAAATCGTGCTAGCACTCGATTGAACCTAACGTTCTTCTTTTGCTATCATAAATAAGTTGTCCTATCTGAGCCAAAGGAGTTTGTGCTCAATCAGAGGCCTTCATATGGTCTGACTGGAGGTTGTCCAAGTCAGAAAAGGTTGTCTTATTTGTAAGACATTACCTGCCATTTTTGGTCACCTGCCATTTCTTGTTCTTTGACTTTGGTCAAAAGTCTACCTTTGACTGGTCAAACGTTGACCATTGATCCTTTGACTTTTGACCACATGTCATGCACCTATTGGAGAGCTGGTGGGGGCCTGTCCCCCTGCCAGAACCTGGCAAGGAGGAGGGCGCACGCCAAGGGTGGTGTGAGCCCAAGTTTGGAGGAGTCTTGGAGTCCTTGTTGGACAAGGACTCCACCTCTCTTTTGGATTCCAATTAGAGTTCTCCCTAAAACCAACTTTGACTGGTCTTAGGCACCCTCTAAGTAGGTATCCAGGGGACTCTATTTCCACCAATCAGATTTAGATCTGATTTCATAAAGGGTTGTGATTGGTTGGGAATAAGAGAAGCTGGATCACAGTCAGTCTATAAATAAGACCCCGTGCCCAACTCAAACACAAGCAATTGAATTGAGATCAAAGTTCCCCACGCCCCAAGGCTGCCTCTCCCCTCTTCCTCCATGCCAAACCATCTTCTCCCCTTGCTCTCCACATCCTAAAAGAGTTTTGGACCTTGGTTGGTGCGATCCAGATCAAAGAAAGGCAATCAAAAGCAAGAAGGTTGCATTGCTGCAAAGGGCGACTGCAGATCTTCAAAAGGAGTTTTGAAGATCCTTCAGATCAGATCCAGATTTGATTTTTGGAGGTGTGATAGAGAAGAAGAGGATCTCTAGATCCAGCCCGAGTGGATACCGGTAGAGGTAGGCACTTGCGTGGCTAGATCCAGAACCTTCCGCTGCAAGCAGGATCATCAACAGGGTAATAGGATTACCCAAATCAGGTAAATTAAATTTAATTTAATTTATCTTTATTTTATTTCTATTATTAAAATAATAAAATCATATCTGAAACATCCTAAATCTGATTGGGATCAAGAGAAAAAATTTTTGAAATATATCTCTCGATCTGATCAGATTTGAATGAACCTGGTCCAAGAAATCAGGATTTTCCTTCATTAATAGACTATGTCCCCAAAGAAAATCAGAAAGGTCTGTGAAGCTCATCATGGATCGGACCATATCTAATAGGATCTAATTACTCCATTCTAAAAATCTCATTGAGTTGAGGTGTTTCAGGTGGAGTCCATTGAGAGACTATGCCATTTTGCTTGAGATAGTCCAGGAATTTTTGACTAAGGTATTCACCTCCTTGATCTGATCGAAGAACCTTAATAAATTTTTCAGTTTGCTTTTCTACTTTATGTCTAAATTTTTTGAACTTTTCAAAAGCTTCAGACTTATGTCTCATATGATACACATATCCATACCGAGATAAATCATCAATAAAGATTATGAAGTAGACAAAGTTGCCTCTAGCCGGTACATCAAATAGGCCGCACACATCAGTATATACTAGGGCAAGTAGATCCATGTCTCTTTCTCCATGTCCCACAAAAGAAAGCTTAGTCATTTTGCCATGAAGATATGATTCACAAATTGGATATGACTCGAAAGTCAACAGACTCAATAGCTCGATTTTCTTCAATTTGTTAACCTATCTTCTGCTATATGATCTAGCCTTAGGTGCCATAGATACCTATCATTTAGACTATCCTTGGATCATTTTACAGCATTCACATTTTGCTCGATATTAAAGACAGATATATCAATATGTAATTGGTAGAGATCGTTAATGAGGAAACCACTTGCAATTTTATTTCTTTCATAAAGAATATTATAATGGTCCTTAAGAAAACTAATTACATAGCCTTCTTGTGCTAAACATGAAATAGAAATCAAATTTCTGCTTGCAGCAGGCATATAATAACAATCCCTAAGTACTAAATCTAGGTCAGATGGTAGTCGAAGAGGGTAGATTTCCAAGACCACAGCAGCAACTCTTGCTCCATTTTCAATGCTTAGGATCATCTCACCATCCCTCAGCCTTTTGCTATCCTCAAGACCCAGTATAGAAGTGCACAAATGAGCACTAAAACCAGAGTCAAGCACCCAATTGGATGCAGAAGAAACTGTAAGGTTAGATTCAATAATGAGCATACCTTCAGAAGGACCTGTCTTCTTCTTATTCTTTAGGGTGGCAAGGTATATAGGGCAGTTTCGCTTCCAGTGCCTGTTAGTATTACAATGGAAATATTTTTCTTTATCAGCAGCCTTCTTCTTCAGCTCTGCCTTCTTTTTCTTTCCACCTTCCACCTTCTGCCTTTTCATAGACTTCTTCTTCTTTCTAAAAGATTTTCTCATGAAAGAAGTCCGTTCCATAGCAAGTACTTATTGGAAATATACGCTCTTCCTACATGGATCGGCGTGGCCGTCGGTGATTAGCCAAGCAACAAGGAAGTACTTCTCAGAGATTTATGCAGAAACATGATCAAATAAATAAAGAAATAGAGAAGAAGAGAAGAAGAGATTTCAGGAAGAAAAGAGCATTTATTTAGTATATTTCAGCACTATATCAACCTTGACCTATTTTTAGTATATATACTTTACAAAGGATCAAGTCCAAGCTCATAGAAAAACTCTCCAAATCCAAACAATCCACGTACACAAAATAATAACCCACGAAAACTAAGCTGGCCCAGTTTCAGACTGAGCTGGCTAACCTACGATTGGGTCAGCTCAGTCCCAGACTGAGCTGGCCTAATTGTGTACCATGCCAACAGTCCAAAAATACTGCTTTCTATCTGAATTTTTTTTTGAGACCTAACTGATCCAGTTCTGGACTGAGCCGATCCAGTTTCCAACTGAGCCGGCTTAATCTTAGTGTGAGCCAGCCCAGTTTCTAAACTTTGCTATTAAGATTGATTCTTCTTCGGCTCGCTCCTATCTTTTCATGATCTGTCTTCTCATGTTTTCAAGACTTGGGAGTTTCACTTCTGAGCTCACATTCTCCATCTTGGTGCTTCCAAGTCCTTGTGAACTCATCTCTTCTCAACAAATCCATCTGTGCCACACATCTTTAAAAGCTGTCTCTAAAGAGTACCTTCGTGAGTGCATCAGACTGATTCTCCTTGGTATGGACCTTCATCAGTTCCACTTCACCTTCCTTCATCAGCTCTTTGATCCTTTGGTACCTCACGTCTATATGCTTTGTACGCGCATGATAGACTGGGTTCTGTGCCAACAACAGAGCACTCTGACTATCACTAAATAGTGTAACCTTACTCTGCTCCACCCCTAACTCATCAATCAGCCTCCTAAGCCAAAGGGCTTCCTATGTAGCCTTCGTTATCCCAATGTACTCGGCCTCTATGGTAGACAAGGCCATGATTGGCTGAAGGGTTGATCTCCAAGACACCGGTCCATCATATACACAAAAGAGGTATCCAGTAGTAGACCTCCTTGTATCAAGATCACTAGCATAATTTACATCATCAAATCCTTTCAGAGGACCTGAACCTTCACACATCTTTATAGATTGTTCTCCAAATCCTTCCAATTGTCCACCAAACACCAAACCATAATTCCTTGTTCCATGTAGATATCTCAATATCCATTTCAATACTTTTCAGTATTCCTTCCTAGGGTTAGCCATGTATCTACTAACCATGCTCACTGCATATGCTATATCTGATCTACAGCACACCATAATGTACATCACACTGTCTACAGTATTTGCATAAGGGACTCGTTCTATATACTCTCTCTCCTCTTCTGATTGGGGGCACTGTAACTTGGAGAGAGACATATGGCTTGGAAATAGTGTCTCTGTAGGTTTGACCTTCTCCATCCCAAACCTCTCCAAAACCTTCTGAACATACTTTTCTTGTGATAAATGGAGCACTCATTTATATCTATCTCTACAAATCTCCATTCTAATGATTTTCTCAGCTGTACCCAAATCTTTCATCTCAAATTTAGATGATAATGCCCTTTTCAATCTTTTCACAGCATCCATGCTTCTACTGACTATAAGCATATCATCTACATACAATAACAGGTATAGAGTATCTTCCTCATCTACATCCTTGACGTAGATACAATAATCATGTTCACATCTGCTGAAACCCAGGCTCAAGATAAAGCTATCAAACCTTCGATACCACTGACGAGAGGATTGTTTCAAGCCATATAAAGACTTCCTTAGTAAACACACCTTTTCTTCCTATCCCATCTCCATGAAATTATCTGACTGCTTTATGTAGATTTTTTCCTCCAAAGTCTCATGAAGGAAGGCCATCTTTACGTCCATCTATTCTAATTCTACGTTATGTTGTGCCACCAGTGACAGCAAAACTCAAATAGATGTATGATGCACCATAGAAAAGAAAATTTTTGTATAGTCAATCCCTTCCCTTTGTCAGTATCCCTTAGCTACCAGCCTTGCTTTGAATCTGACTCCATCTTGTTCTGAAGGTGCTTCTTTCTTTGTGAACACCTACTTTGAGCCAATAGGTCGAGCACCCTTTGGAAGATCCACCAGTTGCCATGTCTGATTCTTCTCAAGTGATTCCATCTCCTCCATCATGGCCTGCATCCATGAATCATGATCCTCACTCTTCATGGCCTCTACATAACTCTCTGGATCTCCATTAGCAGTGATGAGTGCATAGAAGATAACCTCATTAATGTCATATCTGACCAGTCTCCTAATAGTACGCTGGGGCTTATGCAAAGCCACTCCCACTGGCACATCTCTGTCTGATGTCTATGGCTGCTCCTGCTCATCTATCTGAACTATCGGCCCTCCATGCTGATTTTCAATCTGAGGCAGTATTTTTTTGCCCAGCTCTACCTTAATAGGAACACTCCTATAAGTGGATGTAACCTACATGCCATTATTTTCTGATTGGCCACCACTGTTCACCTCTATTTTTCCAGTTCTATCTATCCCAGACCTCCTCAAGATGCTCTTCTCATCAAAGATAATATTCCTGCTGATCACTAATTTTTGTATCTGAGAGTCCCACAGTAGGTACCCCTTGACTCCTTGTGGATATCCTATGAATGTCATCTTTTGAGATTTCGGATCCAATTTGCTCCTCTCGATTGCCTCCACATGTGCATAGGCTGTGCAACTGAAGACTTTCAGATGGCCAAGCTCCACATTCTTTCCACTCCAGATCTCCTCTGGAATGCCTCCATTCAGCTTATAATGAGAGGACCTGCTCACAATAAAATAAGAAAAAATTAGAGCATCACCCTAAAAGAACTTTGGGAGTGATGTCTGCAGCCTCAAACTCCGTGCCTTCTCGGTCAGTGTCCGGTTCATCCTCTCTGTGACACCATTTTGCTGGAGAGTCATCCTCACCGTGTAATGGCATTTGATGCCATTTTTCTCATAGTACCTCCTGAACCTTAGACTAGTATACTCTCCTCCATTGTCCAATCTTAGACACTTCACCTATCTTTCTGGCTCCTTCTCTACTTTAGCTCTTCAGGCTCTGAACTGGGCAAATACCTCTGATTTTTCTCTAATCAGATAAACCCATACCTTCCTTAAGAAATTATCAATAAAAGTGATAAAGTATTTTGCCCCACCTCTAGCTGATACAAGAGCTGATCCCCACACATCCAAGTGCACTAAATCCAACACTCCCTCGCTGTGCTTGGTACTTCTGGCAAACTTCATCCTATGCTGTTTGCCAAAGATGCATGGCTCATAAAGATCTATACCCTCCTTCTTCAGGGCTGGGATCATACCTCTTCTACTTAGTTCAGTGAGCCCACGGTCACTCATATGACCCATCCGATAGTGCCATAGCTGATATAAAATCTGCTCCTCCTATGCCGTTGCTAGCACCTCTGCACTATCATTTACCACTGAGCCTTCTATTCTATAAAGATTGTTGCTCAGTCTTCTACCTCTCATCAACACCAAAGCTTTCTTGAAAATTTTAAGACATCCACTCCCAGCCTGGCTACTAAAAGCATAATCCTACTCCTCCAAGTAGCCCAAAGAAATCAAATTCTTTTTTAACTTCGGTACATGCCTGATATTTGATAATGTACGAATGATCCCATCGTACATCCTGATCCTGATAGAGCTAATTCCAGCTACTTTGCATGGGTGATTATCTCCAAGGCTGACACTTCCACCATCAGCCTTTTGGTAGGTAGCAAACCACTCTCGATGAGAAGTATAGTGGTACGAGCATGCTAAATCTAATATCCACATAGTATCATACTTTATGGATCCATCTGATACAACTAGCAGGTCTTCTCCACTGCTCACAGAAGCTGTATCATCTCCCTTGCTGGCCTTCCCTTTTTCTAATCTCAAAAGGGGACAATCTCTCCTCAGGTGTCCAGATTAATGACATTTATAACATTTCAATGTCATCTTCCTCTAATCGTGAGACTTTGACCTACCCTTGGATTTTCCTCTTATCTTCTCCTTTCATCTTTCCTATCTTTCATTCACAGCCAAGATCTCAGACTTAGGGTCTCCTTTGTAGATCTTCTCCCTTTTCTCATTTGATCTGAGCACACCAACAACCTCTTCATAGTTTTGGATCTTCTTCCCATAAACTAAAGTTGTTATGAGACCATCATACAAACCTGGGATAGAACATAATAGTAGCAATGCCCAATCCTCCTCGTCGATCTTCACATCCAAACTTATCACCTTAGAACACACCTGATTGAACCTTTGGATATATGCAACAAGATCTCCACCTTCGGGCATCCTCAGACTATATAGCTATTTCTTCAACCACAGCTTGTTCATCATATTCTTTTCTATGTATGTGTTCTCCAGTCTCTCCCAGAGCCCCTTTGCCGTAGTTTCTATGCAAACTTTGGGCAAAACCTGATCGACCAAGCACATCCGAATTATGCTAAAAGCAATTTTCTCCAACTCTTTCCAATCCTCAACACTGATCTTTTTCGACCTTTCTTTTGTTAAGACCTTGTAGATCCTCTGTTGAACCAATAAGTCCTTTACTCTTTGCTACCATAGAGTAAAATTCTCCTTACCATCGAACTTCTCAAAATCCACCTTGAATCTACTTGATCCCATGACTTTAGAAAAGTTAAGAACAAATTCCTAACACCCTTCATGATTTCACACACCAGCAAAACTACCCTTCAAAGAAGATCTAACTAGCCCTAGATCCTCTTTCCAAACGTCTGTATCATCGTTCCTCCGTGTAAACAATCTCCACCTCAATCTAGAGATAACCACGAAACAAACTAGAAGTTTTAGGATAAAATCTGGTGCAATAGATCCTGGATGTAGTAAATCCTAGGTGTCTTCCTTTCACGCAACATCGCTCTAATACCAAATGTTGGGTATATGCGCTCTTCCCACATGGATCGGCGTGGCCGTCGATGATTAGCCAAGCAACAAGAAAGTACTTTTCAGAGATATATGTGAAAGCATGATCAAACAAATCAAGAAATAGAGAAGAAGAGAAGAAGAGATTTCTAAAAGAAAAGAGCTTTTATTCAGTATATTTCAGTACTATATCAACCTTGACCTATTTTCAGTATATATATATTTTACAAAGGGTTAAGTCTAAGCTCATAGAAAAACTCTCCAAATCCAAACAACCCATGTACATAAAATAATAACCCACGAAAATTGAGCTGGCCCAATTTTAGACTAAGCTGGCTAACCTACGACTGGGTCGGCCCAATCGCAGACTGAGCTAGCCCTGTTGTGAATCATGCCAACAGCTCAAAAATACTACTTTTTATCTGAATTTTTCTTTGAGACCTAGCTGACCCAGTCCTAGACTGAGCCGACTTAGTTTCCAACTAAGCCGGCTCAATCTCAGTATGAGCCAGCCCAGTTTCTAAACTTTGCTATTGAGATTGATTCTTCTTTCGGCTCACTCCTATCTTTTCATGACCTGTCTTCTCATGTTTTCAAGATATGGGAGTGCCACTTCTGAGCTCACAGTACTGAGCCTTTAGAGCCTTTCATAGAAAGCTCAGTAGTAACCAGCATATTCATAAGCTCAGTCAGAGTACTCTAAAATTTATGCATATGATAGTTCATGATGAACTGCCCATACGGATCAGTCAAGAATTGCAGAATTATGTCATTCTGTAGATCCTGGTCTAACTTCACTCCGAGCTTCTCAAGCTCTTCTAAGTCCTTGATCATTATCAGGCAATGATCTTGGACTGACTGCCCATCATGCATTTTAGCCTTAACAGTCGTTCAATGATCTGATATTTGGCTATGCGATTCTGTTCACCAAACAACTCTTGTAGGTGAGCCAACATTTAGCAGGCAGTCTTGATATCTTCATGTTGGTACTGAAGCTCATCAAACATTGAGCCCAACATGTAGTATCTGACCTTGTTATCTTCATCCATCCATTTATCAAGAGATGCTCTCTATTCAACGGACGGACAGGCTAGTAAGGTGGGGGGATTCTGATCCAATACATGAGTTAACTTCTTGGAATCCAAAATAATTTTGAAGTTTCGAAGCCAATCCTTGTAATTAGGTCCAGTCAGTCTATGGGTGTTCAGGATACAGGCTAGTGGGTTGGATGCAGACATTTTTTTTTCCTATAGAGAGTCAAAGTTTCTAGTTAAATTTTGTAATTAAGACTTGAACAATTTATTTAGGAATTTGATTTTTAAATAAATTAGTTTTCACTATTTTTTTGGATCTCTACACTCTCTCTATAGAGATGCAAAAATTTTCATGGTTAATGATTTCTAGTGGATGGTGCAGTCCCACCAACTGACTCATCACCTCATCTAACAGTTATTGGTGATGGGTTAGCCAATGAGTGAACAACTCTTGTCCAATGATTCTCTAATCATGGTGCATCCAAGCTTGATCTCTAATTCATAAATCTCATTCCATGTCCGAAATATTGATCCACTTCTTAGTTAAGTCAGACCCACCATTTACACATATTGGATTCCTAATTGGGTCTTTCACCATATCCAAAATATTGATCCCAATCCATCCTCTAACCCATAGCATCCAATGCCTAATAGATATGGTTGCATCTTCTTGGTGCAACTGAACCACTATGACCAATCGAGAACAATCAAGGAAGGGCCCGCAATCTACAATGGTGGAACCCCATCTTAATTTTTTTAGGAGAATTTGATTTAGGTCTCATTAAACTTGACTTGACATAGTCATAACCATTATGACTAACCTAGTGGCATGGGTTAGCTCGGATTATTGACCACCTCAGATCAAGACTGAGCTCAACAAATATGGCCAGGTAAGTGAGACTAGTGGAAGGGATATGCCATTAACTCGACAAGAATGCATTCGAGGTCGAGTAGCTCTCAATTAAAAACCAGTCGATCGTATCTGCCAAACTTACCTTAGACACCAAATTGTTGAGCCAGAAACCAATTGGGTTAGCCTACAATTCAGACTCTAACCTCTGAGCCTAATTAGGTCTTAACTTGATCGATCACTCATGTGACTCAACCTTGACCTCAGACTTAATCCTATTAGGACTGGTTCAATTTAAGCATTGTTGATCCCATCTAACCAACTCTTGATTCGGTTTGATCAACCGCTTAGACCTAATTGAGCTACCCAAGCCCGAACCTAATTTTATGAATATATCTTAGATCTAAAAATTCTTAATTTTAGACCTAATATATTTCATAATCTTAATTTTTTAATTAAGTATTAGGTTCATAAACAAAATATGCAAATAAATCCTAGGGTTTCAGGATCTAGGGTTTTGCAGAAAGTAAGTTTTGGATTTCTGATTAAGGACGAACGCGCAGCATCCCTACACATCATAAGAACACCCCATCGAATGGAAGAGAGGGCCTTTAAACCCTTACTTCATTCTTATGACCGGACGGCCAAGGAGAACGCCTTAATCAGAAATATTAAATCTACAAAATTGGTTAGATCTATATCATATATCTCATATAAAAATAGATCTAATTAAAAATGGCATATTTTGCATACATCTCATGTATCATATCATGCATATTTTTAGATCTAAATTATCTCATAAAATATCTAAAAAAATTAAAATTTAAATTGATCATATCAAAATAAATTTAATTCTAGACAATTTTATAGAACTATTCTACAACTAGTCTAAACATGCATCAATCATATCTCATATGAACAAAATTAAATAATTTATTTTTTCTATTTTTCAATCTAATTATAATATTTATAATATTAAAAAATAATAAATAAATAGATCTAAAATTATAATTAATTAAATTAAAATTATGATCATCCTAGACTACACATAGAATAATTCTATTCCTAGTTTAGTCATGCATCTCATACATCTTAGATCTAGATTATTTAATTTTCTTAATTTTTAATTTTAGATCTAATCATATCTAATATGATATCTAAAATCATCTAATTATTAAATTAAAATTACATTAAAATCAAATCTAAATAATTATGGAACCTGGCTCTGATACCAGTTGAAGAAAAAATCCTATTTTCTAGGTCAGGTTCGTTCAGATCTTAATTTGATCAAGAGGGATATTTCAAAAATTTTTCTCTTAGATCTAAATCAAATTTAAGATTCTTTAGATATGATTTGATCAATCTAATAAAATAAAAAAATAAATTAAATTAAATCTAACTTAATTGTACCTTGTTATGGGTAATCCTATTATCCTATGATGATCTTGATGTTTGCCTGAGGTTTTGGATGTAGCCACACAAGCGCCTGGCCTCTACCAGTATCTACTTGGGCAGAATCTAGAGATCTTCTCCTTCTCAATCTGTACTCCAAAAATTAGATCTGCATCTGATCTTGAAGGTCTTCAAAATGCCTTTTGAAGATTAACTATTGTCTCTTGCAGTAGTGCTGCCTTCTTCCTTTCTTATCGCCTTTCTCTTGCTTAGATCGCACCAAAATAGAGCCCAAAGCCTCTTGGGCATGGAGAGGAGAGAGAAGATTAGAGGGTGGCATGGAGAAGGAGGGAGAGGGGCTATGTGGCATGGGTAAAGGGAAGAAACTCAAAATCCTAGGCGCAGATAGGGTTTATATAGATCCTACTGCGCCATGCAGTGTCACATCATCCCGGCCAATCATGGCTCTTTGTGCAGTCAGATCTAAATCTGATTGGTGAGATGACATCATCTGATCTAATCAAATTAGAGTTCCTCACAAACCTCCTTAGGTGGCACCAAGACTGATCAAAGAAGACTCTTTGGCGCTTCCCAAGTAGAGAGCATGAAGCAACCTAGAGTTCCATCTGTATGGGACTCTAGGCATCATCCTCTTTGAGCACATGCCTCCCTAGGTGTGCGCCCCCTCCCTTTCTTATTTTTAGCAGGGGGACAAAGCCTCATCTTCTCTCGTATGGGTGCATGACATATGGGCAGATGTCTAAATGTCAAAGGTTAATGTTTGACCAAAGTCAAAAGATAAGATTTAGCAGATGATGAAAAATGGCAGGTGTTGTCTCAAATTTATCTCATAAATTAAGATAATCCTTTTCTAGCCTAGACAAGCTCTAGAAAGATCAAATAAAGGTTTCTAAGTGAGCCCAAATATATTTGACTCAGTCGAGATAACTTTTAATGATTGTTGAAGGAGAACATTAGGCTCAATCATGTGCTAGCACGATTTTTTTGAACCTAATTGAATCTTATTCAAATCAACTGAACTGGATTAGTCTAATTGATGATTTCCAGATCCAAATCCTTATTTATGTAATCTAGTTAGGTTCAGTTCTATATGGTAATGGAATATATCATGATCTCCATCATTAACATCATCGAAACACCTTCTGATGGATCAGAACTTTTCTGATTCAGACAACTAGTATGATCGATCATCCAGGTCATTCTAATGGTTCCCAAAATCCATCAGTGACACCTAGCAACATATGATGGCAACCCATCAAAACTAAAAATGAATCTCTTGGTGCAGTTACTTATATGATTAAGTTCCTCTATCTTGAGCCTCGATCGGATTAGGGTTAAGGTGATCTCGTCAAATCCTAATTTTCGTCATATGAATTAATCATTCGATTCAAGTTCGATGTAAAAATCCTAATAGAAACTCTTTCTATTATTTCACTCTGCCATGGCCCTGGGCTTATGGACTTGATTCTCATGATCATCATAGGGCTGCTCCTTATCTACCGAGGTAGATAGATCTCCTATTGGTGCAATCCAATTCCTATAATGAACATGCTATAGCCAACATACATCTCAGGATTTCGAATGGTTAGGAGACTGAGTTATGGTATAGTTAAACTATAACACCCTCAAGGTGAACTATTGATACCCCTCAGGTCAAAAAATCAGATACATCACTGCAGCGTCGAGCCAGCCATTGATGAGAAGGTAGACTTTCTGATGACTGCTCGAGATGGTCACGCTCAGTGCCCTCATTCTCTAGCGAGTACTTGTACTCTCACTCTGGTGCCTCTACATCATAGACTCAAGACTCATCTATCCTAAAGAAGTGATCGTACACCAACATTCTGAATCAATCACCATCCTCATGATGATCCTATGGTCAGGAGCATTTTATGAGTCAATAATGAAAATTCATGTCTTAAATTTTCAACTCTTGAAAATATGAACAATCATTACCATTAACTCAAGGGATGTATCATAGACACTTTCAAATACACAATATGATAGAAAATAACCCATTTTATTATTTATAGTCAAAATTATAATTTTGTCCTTAAATGTGTATTATAATTGTTAGCCAATTCTGGCTTCTAGGGCACACATATCTAATATCGTGTGGATGACTCCTAGAGATCAGATGCGTGTGCAGCTCGTGACTTCAACCTCAAGCCTGGATCAGCATGTTAGAATGTCTAACTTGCTCAGATAACAGATCTGATCTGTTATTTTATAGGTGCATTAGATGTAGTATAGATCTAGGTTAATATGATCAACCTTTTCTTTCTTGCTTAATTTTAATTTTTGATTTAAATACCATGCAATAATCATATAATAAGATCTTAGATCTAGGGTATTTTAGATTAATTTTGATTGATTTTAATTTTTTGCTGCCTAATCTTAAAAATAATTCAAGATCTAATCCTTAAATCCTAGATCTGGTTCCTACAATATCAACTAAGGTTCTATTCTTTCTTTCAACAACTCCATTTTGTTAAGAAGTTCTAGGTGTAGAAAAATTATGTTCAATGCCATGTTTATTCCAATATTCTTCAAAGTATTTATTTTTAAATTTTGTGCCATGATCACTTCGGATACATACCATAGTAGAGTTCTTTTTATTTATAATTTTCTTGTAAAACTTTGAAACATTGAAAATGCTTCATCTTTGTGAGCTAAAAATAAAACCCAAGTGAAACAAAAATAATCATCAATAATTACTAGACCATATTTCTTGCCTCCTAGGCTTCTGATCCTAGTAGGTCCAAACAAGTCCATATGAATTAATTCATGGGGCCTAGAAATTGAAATCATATTTTTGGATTTGAAACTCCTCCTAGTTTATTTTTTAAATTAGCAAGCATCACAAACATGATCAATTTTGAAATCTAGTTTTGGTAGCCCCTTAACTAAGTCCTTATTATGCAATTTATAAAGAGTATGCATATTAGCATGACCTAACCTATGGTGCCAAAGCCAACTAGTTTTTTTTATATTAGCATTCATTACAAATAGGCATTGGCCACTCTTCATGGCAATTTCATCAAGGTTTACCATGTAGATGTTGCCACACCTAAATCCAATGAATTTTAAACTATCATCCAAGAAACTAGATACTCTGCACAAAGAAAACTCGAAAGAAACTTTAAAACCTTTATCACAAAGTTGACTAATATTAAGCAAGTTATGTTTTAAGGTATCAACTAACAATACATTATTTATAAAAGTGGTAGGAGTAATCTAAATTTTACCATAGTCAATAATTTTGCTTTTGTCATTATCGCCAAAGATGACTAATCCCCCATCCTATCTTTCAAGGGTGATGAATTATTGCTTATCACCTGACATATGCCTTGAGCAGCCGCTATCTAAGTACCACTCCCTTTTTGAATCTTGGGTTGCAAGTTATTCTTGGACAAATAATCAAGTGATGGTTTTAGGTACCCAAATCTTCTTGGATCCTTTAGGGTTAGTAGACATGGTTCCTTTTGGAACCCAAATTTTTTTAACAGTTTTTTCATTGAACTTAGAAGTATTACATTCAAATGCTTTGTGTCCTACCTTTTTACATCTAAAGCAGGTGATGTGAGAGGTGCCAATTGAAGTGTGTGCAGTGAAGAAATTCTTTAAAAACTTAGTTTTGTCTTTAGATTTATATCCTAGTCCGGCTTTATCATAGACTCCTCTTTGATTATTTAAGAACATTTACAATTTTTTTGAACTACAAGTGAATTTATCAACTAAAGACCTTAATTTATCCAATTCATCCTTTAGAATTTTATTCTCTTCTTTTAATTTGTTGTTGCCACTAATTACCTCTTCCTTTTCTTTCAAAAGTGTTTGAGTCATTTCCTTAAGACTTTTATTTTTTATGCTAATCTTTTTGAAATCTTTTATTAAACCATAAAAAGCATCTTGAAGTTCATCAAAGATAAAATATGAATCAAGAGTGGAGGATACCTCATCATCTTGTACCATGAAATACAAGTTTGCTTCATTTTGGTCTTCTTTCTCGAAGCTTGACTCATCACTATCGCTCCAAGTTGCTATCATGGCTTTCTTTTTTGTTTTTTTTGCCCCTTTCTTCAATTGAGGACATTTAGTTCTAAAATATTCTGACATTTTGCATTCATAGCAAGTGGGCTGATCCTTCTTTTTTTTTCTTTCTTTCTTTCTGCTAGCTTCTCCTCTAATGAAGCTCCTCTTCTTGAATCCTTGTCTTTTTCTTCTCATAAATTTCTTGAATTTTTTGATCACCAGGGCCATGTCTTCATCATTTTCTTCACTGGTGGATAGATCATTTTCTTCTTTAGTAGCCATGGATTTCAACGCTATTATTTTCTACTTCTTATTGTCTTCCTCATTGAGCCGACTCATGGCTAGCTCATGTGTCATCAAGAATCCAATGAGCTCTTCTAAAGAAAATGTGTTCAGATCTTTTGCCTCTTGGATAGCTGTTACCTTGGCTTCCCATATCCTAGGCAAAGATCTGAGAATCTTTCTCACCAATTCACTATTAGTGTAAATTTTATCTAAACATTTTAAACCATTTATGATATTAGTGAATCTTGTATACATGCTAGTGATAAATTCAGTGGGGTCCATTTTAAACAACTCATATTAGTGAACTAGCATGTTAATTTTAGTTTTTTTTTACTTGATTTATCCCTTCATGCATGACCTCAAGCCTATCCTAAATTTTCTTTGCTGAATTGTAAGTGGAGATTTAGTTAAATTCATTAGCATCAAAGGTACAATAGAGTATATTTATTGTCTTGGCATTTAATTGGATAAGTTTCTTATCCATTTCATCCCAATCCTTCTTTGACTTAGGAGTGGATGTGCCATTGACAATGATTGTGGGAGTGTGTGGACCATTGACAATGACACCCGATATATCATAGTCAAGGGCTTGAATGAAAATGCGCATGCGAGCTTTTCAATGGGTATAGTTAGATCCATTGAAAAGAGGTGGCCTATTTGTAGATTGCCCTTCGGCAAGTGAACCTCCAAGTTGGATTGACATGATCTTTATCACTAGTTGATAAAATCAATAATTAGTAGAGAACCAAGGCTCTGATACCAATTATTGCCTAGATGAACAACCCAAGATGGGGGGTGAATTGGATTTTCAAAAGTTTAAATGGATATGTACGATGATTAAAGATTAAATTTTGAGTGAATCAAATGTGAGAGCAAATAGAAGACACAAGCTATAGGACACATACAAGCAAAAGGATTTTATAGTGGTTCGGTACACTTCCAGTACCTATGTCTACTCTCCAAGCAAACTTTTGAAAATTTTACTATAATCCCTCAAGATTACAGTCGGATAATTTTTTTGGGGCTCACTATCCAATAATTTAGTTGATTTTCTTCTAGGTTCACTAACCACAATCCTTACAAGAATTAGATAAATCAATCTAAATAAACAAAAGAGGAAAAAAATCCCAAAATCCAAGTTTTAGCCCCCACTGAAACCAAATACAAGAAAAGGGGAAAGAAAAAGTTTCAACTTAAAAGATCCCTTCGAATGAGCAGAAGAGTTGTCCTTGCAGTTCGTTGAAAGCCTCTTTGAATCCATGGAGTTAATGCACTTAAGGATTCTTCAATGCTTGAGAGAACAGATTGATTAAAGATGGAGATTTTCTTTCAAGAATAAAGCATGTTTTTCTTTTCTCTCATTTTTCTTCTTGTTGATCATGAATAGGCCTTCTTTCTTTTATATCTATAGCATTCCTCTCTTATGGTGATGATTGGAGCTCAGAAAAAGCAAAATCTGAATGTTGGAGAGCAGCAACTAGCCATTGGAGTTAAAAAAATTTGATTTAGAACACCCCGTCAAAAAGTTATCGTTGAGTCTCGAGACCTTTCGATTTGTCTCGAGTTGTCTCGCCAAGTTACGGGACCTCTCGATTTGAACAGGAGAGCTCTCACCTTCAGTCTCATGAAAAATTATCTTTTTGAAAAAAATGGTTTGCCTGAGATCGAGACCTCTCGATTTTGAATGAGATGTCTCATGGGGACCACGAGACCTCTCAAGAATCCTGTGAGATCTCTTGCTCTCAGGGCATAGAAATTGGATTTCTATCGCCTGAGATCAAGAGCTCTCGAGAATCTCTCAAGACCTCTTGAAACCATGCTAGAACAGTGCTTGAGGCGTGCCAGTCCACTCAAGAGCTCTCAAAAAAATTTTGAGACATCTCGAAGACTACTCCAATATGATTTTGAGAGAATTTTCACTTCGAACAAGGAGATTTGAATTTTGATTGATTTCCACTTAATATCTTTCTTATTTTGGTCAAAGAGTTCTCTTTCTTCTGACATTAAAATACTTACAATAAAATATATTAGTAATCATTTGCTTTAATATTTGATCATCATCAAAATCACTTAGGAGGTTCAACACACCTAATGCTGGCGGTTCCACATATGCAGCATGCATGTGGGACTGTGAAATACCTTAATGGATGATGCACCTACAATAAAAATATGTTATGCAAATATATAAGAGTGACAATAATTATATAAATACCTTAATGGATGATGCAACGTGAATGCTAGTGGAGACTCATCGGTGGGTGGAGCATGTGTTGGAGATGTGGTTGACAGTGGAGGCTGAGATGCTGGTAGAGTAGATGTCAATGGAGGAGTAGATGTCGATGATCCCTGTGCAGTCGATGTGGATGTGGATGGAGTATGCTCTACCTACGACTTATTGGTGGGTGGAGCATGTGTTGGAGATGTGGCTGACGATGGAGGCTTAGATGCTGGTAGAGTAGATGTCAATGGAGGAGTAGATGTCGGTGATCCCTATGTAGTCGATGCGGATATGGATGGAGTATGCTCTACCTACGACTTAGATGCGGAGCTCTGTGTAACCTGCTGAGAGGCGAGGGTGAAAGCTAGATGGCATTTTGATGCCATTATGATCTGCAACATTAATGAACATGAATCAATATAACATGTTGAACAATAATATTAGTAGAGCATCAATAAATAGATTTTAATATTTATATCAGAATGTTGCAGTCATCATCTAATAGCATCTACAATATGGACATCACCATTGCTCCTAACAAATATCATATTTAGATATGCAATAAATGCATCCTATCACCAACTAACAAGTAAAGATAGGTCCTATCCCATTTAGGAATTATATTAATTCTATAGAATCATTACAATAATCAAACAATATGCAATAGTGATCAAAAGAAATTTTGACAGCATTTCTCCTTAGTTCTCCCATGTAGGAAAAATAAAAGAAAAATGCTATCCAAATTTTATTCCAAACTGTTAGCATACCATTTGATTACTGTAATTACCTATAGAATTATTTATAATTTTTAAACTATCCAAATTGGATAATTAATTGATCATTGTACATAATTTTTCATCCATACAAAAATATATAAATATACGGATGTCGAAGATTATGTACACTAATCAATTGATGGGTCTATCATTATGCAATGCAATAAACAAAAGCAACAAGATATAAATTCTACAGCATAAATTATACCCATAAATAATTAAGGATGAGCAACAAATAATTTCACTTTCTATTAGTGGCTGGCGGGGATGAGGGTTCTCTTTGTGGTCGGCATAGCTCGTGGTTGCTGACACGGCCCAGAATCCATCAGCAGGGATTTCGTTATCGATCAGCATGCCCTAAGGGCTGTCCACGACCACCAACATGGCACGGTCCAAGACTACCAGCACAGCCTAGGGCCGTCCATAACCTTCAACATGGCACGGCCTGACCCAGAACCAACCGACAGAAGTTCTCTTACCTATCGATATGAACCCACGACCAGTAGATAATTATAAATTTATAATATTTAAATATTTTTATAAATATTATAAATTATTAATAAATAATATTATAATTTTTTTTTTAAAAAATGATATCTACAGCTATAGAGAGGGGGTCGCATAGAGAGCTCCGAGGGTTGCTGACGATGATGCTATAGGAAGACGACGACGGTAGAGGTAGCCTACAAAATGAGAGAGACATAAGATAGTGAGATAGAAAGAGAAAAGAGAGAAAAAGAAAGAGAGAGAGAGAGTAGGGAGGTGGTGGGTCGGGCCGAGGGAAGAGAGGAGAGAGAAAGCAGGGAGGAGTTGGGGCTAGCGATCGGGTCGGCCAGGGAAAAGAGGAGAGAGAGAGTAGGAAGGGGTAGATCGAGCCAAGGAAAGAGAGGAGAGAAAGAGAGAGAGAGTAGGGAGGGGTCGGGGCCGATGGTCGGGTTGACTAGGAAAAAGAGGAGAGAGAGCAGGAGGGGGCAGATCAGGTCGAGGGAAGAAATGAGAGAAAGAGAGAGAGCAGGGAGGGGTCAAGGTCGGCAGGCAGGCCGGTCGGAGAAGAGGGTAGAGAGAGAAGGGGGAGGTGGCGGAGCCAGCGGTCGGGCCAAGGGAAGAGAGGAGGGGGAAGTGGTGGAGCTAGCGGTGGAGAGGATGGGAAAGAAGGAGGAGGAGGGAGAGGTGGTGAAGCTGGCCGAGGAGCCAATAAGAGGTGGGGGAGGAGGCAGCACTGACTAGGAAAAGAAATGGAGGGGGTGGAGCCTTACTGACGATGGAGAGGAGGGAGAGAGAGAGAATGATCGATAGAGAAAAAATCAATTTGAAGATGGGCTGGGCAAAAATAACCTAACCTATGGCAGCAGTTCTCAAACCACTGCCATAGATATACGGTAGCAGTTTTCAAACCACTGCTATAGATCTACGACAGTAGTTACTGAGAACTACTGTTGTAGGTTGAAAATAATTTTTTTTAATTTTTATTTTAAATATTATATAATTTTAAAATTTAATGCTCATCTTCATCATTCATTATCTAAATAATTATCATTAGAGTGTCATTACAAAAGACCACCTTGATTCGATAGTCCTAGCTTTATCGATCAAAAAAATTTGATTTTGATAATCATGAATGATGATGCAATGATTTAATAGATGAAGATCTTTGATGGGTCTGAAAATCTGCAATAATGATTTTGATGATGTTTGTAGTATATTATCAAAGTTTTACTTTAATCGGATATCATTATCATGATCAATTTAGTACAAAATAATTTTGGCTATTAAATAATAAATAAGTGATCAAAGGATCAGACGATATCCGATTATGAGATAACTTTTTTCATAAATGATCTTGGCTACTATTTTAATCTTTTTTATGATGGTAATCATAAAATTCAACTCGTGGATCTAAAAACGATCCAAAACTATACGTCGCTTGATACCCATTCTTAAATTCTGTTGGTAATTATGCTCATGCTTTTGCAAGATCTGCTTAACGCGAATAGTTCATACAAAAATAATTTAAATTTTATAATCATCGCCATATAAAATGATTAAAATTATAGCAAAAAATATTTAATTAAAAAATTATTTCATAATCAAATGCCGTTTGACCCTTTGATCACTTTTTTCTTATTTAATGATCAAAATCATTTCATACTAAATTGACCATGATAACGATATCAGATTAAAGTGAATCTTTGATAGTATGCTATAAATATCTCTGAGATTATAGTTGTAGATTTTTGGATCTATCGGTGGTCTCCATCTATCAGAGCATTGAGTTATTGTTCATAGTCGTCGAAATCAAATTTTTCTGATCGATGAAGCTAGAGCCATCGGATCGAGATGGTCTTTTGTGATGATACTCTAATGTTAATTATTTGAATAATGAATGATGAAGATAGATGTTAAATTTTAAAATTATATAATATTTAGAATAAAAATATGAAAAGAAGATATGACAATGGTTATACCCAACTACTGCAATATGTTGGGCCTACGGCAGTGATTACATGGAACTGCTGCTATAGATTGCATCTATTGCAATGATTATGTTAAACCACTGCATTGGTTTGACCAATGATAGTGGTTATATATAGTCACTGCCATATATTGATCTATAGTAGCGGTTAGATAAACCGCTGTCACAGATCGGACCTATAGTAGTGGTTAATTTAAACAGCTGCCATAGGTTGAACCTATGGCAGTGGTTCTTTATAATCATTACCGTAGGATCTATTATAGTGGTTTTGAAAACCACTGCCATAGTATGCACTGTCGTGGCCCTTTTTTATAGTAGTGATAGAAGGTTATTGGATGCAATCAAGTACTTGTTTAGTCGATGCGTGAGTTAAGATAGGATTGACCCCTTCAAGTGTTGGAGCAAATGCATCACTATATTTCAATTTAGCAAAACCTCGATCAGGATAGTCCATATGATGGATGTTGAAATTTAATATATAATGTGGATGACTTTCTTAGGATTGACAGTTAAATCCTAGGTCATCCTTCGAGCATCAAGTTCAAGGAGATAAATTATATAGTAATCATATTATTGTCCAGTAAGACAACCCAAGGGGGGATTGAACCGAGTTTTTCAAAATTTAAGCAAGTTAGATGGTATTTTCAAAATCTAGTGAAGTGTTGAAGTATGTTTTATTTCTATGCAACTAAGTAGGCAAAACTGTAGAAATATAAATGCAATGAAAAGTAAGAAACAAAGCAATCACAAACACAAAAAAAATTATAGTGGTTTGGTGCCCCTTGCACCAACGTCCACTCTTCAAGATCCACTTAAAAATTTTACTATAATCTTTCCAAGATTATAGCCGGATAGTTTTTCTAGGCTCACTATCCAAAATCTAGTTGATTTTATACTAGTTCACCAACTACAACCAAATCCTAAGCCAACCCTTAGCTTATAATCTAATTCTCAAGATTGGATAGGCTTTCCCCTTAGCTTCAAAATCCTATTGAAGCTAAGTTATAAGAAATATAGAAAAACAACAATAATCAAGTACAAAGCTCCTTTGATGAGCAAGTAAGTCGATGAAGCTTTTTAGAATCTTCTTTGATGGAGGCTTTCGATCAGATGAGCTTATCTTCTTACCGAAAGAAATCTCTTGATTTGATGTTTCTTAAAGTTGAGAGTTGAATGCTCTCTTTTCAAGACCTTTTGGACTTTCTCACTTTACTTTGATTCCTCTAAAAGACTGAATTGTCAAGTCACTTCATCCAGATATTTTGTAGCTTATTTTCCATGTTTGGTAGGCTGGAGAGAGGTTTTTGATCATTGAAGGACTAAAAAGAGCTGTTTGGAAGCAATCTATATAGTTCTGAACATTCTGCAGAAATAAGCCATTGGAGCTTGAGTCAACTAGTCATTTTCCTCGAGTTGACTCGATTGATCTGTGCCAAAAATTAGACTCTATATTTCTCTAAGACCTTGACTCGAAGAACTCAAGTTGACTCGACTCTTTGCTCGAGACCATGTCGAACTTTATCCTAAAAATCTTATTCTCTGTATTTTCCTAAGACTTCGACTCAAAAAACTTGAGTCGACTCGACCCTCTGCTTGAGACTGTGCTAGCTAAAATTTTTGCATGCCAGACTTCTTTTTTTTTCCGTTTTAGCTCAAGCTAAATAGCTATTTTTAAGGGTCGACTCGAAGCCTTTTATACTGAAAATTTTATTTTGTCCAATTCAATTTTTCTTCAATTTTGGTCTTGAAGTACCTTCTTTAAGCCTTCCTTTGGATGTGTTTTATACTTCAAAAGCCTTCAACTTTTTTCTTATCAGCTTGTAAATGCATTTTTAGGGATGTTTCATTTGATACTCGACAATGCATCCTGAAACATGATTTCAATCAATTCATTAGTCCAAACATATACTCAAATATTTTGTTAGTCATCAAAATCAGTTCTTAAGGTTAACAATCTTTCCCTTTTTGATGATGATAAAACTTTAAGTATATAAGTAAGAGATATATAATATAAATGTATTAAGGACATTTTTAATACAGTGAAGGCATAATATTTTCATAGATTCATATATAGCTCCCCCTTAGTTCATGCTTATGTTTTTAATGTATCTTATTAATTCAGACTTAAATTTGCTGCTTGTGCTTGTTTGAATGGTAATTTATCGACATTTATCATTATATGTATCAAGTATGAATCCTTTTCATTGAACAGTCATGTTTCATATGTGCCAAGCTCATATTTGGTACATAAAGTATGTATCATGGCAGAAACTTATAATGCTTATTAATTTTGTGTTAATGAGTAATATATATAGTGCTTATGGATATTTGCACGAGATACACTTCATAAAAATTTTAAGGATGTGCATTAGAATCACAATACACGTCATATACGATCAATTATGCTCAATGTCAGCCATATATATACTCAAAGTCTCAAACACATCATAAATGCTTAAAGATTCAAATCACATTCAACATGAATGAATAAGCTAGCCAGCAATGAATATGTGCTCATACATACATCTTAGCTCATATTGTTTACATCTTAGCTCATATTGCATACATCTTAGCCCATACACACACACACACACACACACACACACACACACACACATCTTAGCTCATATATATACATCTCACTCCCCCTTTTTCTCATCAGTCAAAAAGAGTAAGTTTAGAATAAACATTGCATGAGATTAGATCAAGAGATGGAAACAATATAAAGATAAGTAATCATATATTTGATTTTCATTGCATTTACAAAATGAGTGTGTTCTATCTCAACACACCAAGATACAATGAAGCAGCAAGTTCAAACCAAGACTTGGTTAAGCAACTACAGATACAAGTGTCTAAGAAGCACCTAATATTTAGACAAATACAAGCAAATACTCCTAATACATAAGCCTAAAACATAAGATGACTAGATATTAGCTCTCTATAATGCTACTCGTCATCTGAAGGGATCTCAAGTGTCTGAAAAGATGAGGCACGAGATAAGGATGGCCTGGCTCTCCTGCTCTTGGTCCTAGCTGATGGCCCAGCCACCTATGAAGGAGTAGGCCCCACATGAGTATATATTTTGAGTGGTGGTCTACTCTTACTAGTAGATACCTGAGTACACTGAATAGGAGACATGGGTGGAGGAGGTGGAGGACAAGGCATGGTTGTCCTTGCGGCTGCATCTACTACTGCTGCTGCTGATATCGCTCTTGGAGCAAGTCTCAATTGTTTCAATCAAACTCTCCATAGCTCCAAGTATTGAAATTATGCCATGCTGTTGTGCCTGACCCAATCCACCGATAGCTGCCATCATCTCAGTCTCTCTCGACTCAACTCTCTTCCTGAGTCGAGCGATCTCCTCAATAATGCTAGAGTGTTCAGTAGGCATGTCAAGTGTCTTCTCCCTCTGCTTTAGGATAGTGAGTCTCTGAGAGATAGATCTCATCTCTTTTTGCATACTCTCTACACTCTCAGATAAGCCCTATTATCTCTACGACTCTAATAGAAATCATATCTGTCAGTCTCTCTATGGATGTAGAATCAGCAGCTGGTGGCTGAGCGAAAGTGTCTATGGGTGGAGCTCGAGGGGTTACTGGGATACTAGGATCAGGTGTAGCTCTATGTGCAGCAGGAGTAAAGGGCTCTCCAATTTTCTTTACTCTCGACTCTCTTCTTTCTTAATCAGAGATATTTTTCATCCATCTACCAGCTTCTACTTGGTAATGCATCCTAGTCAAGGCTCTCATGTCATATACATCAAAATGAGATAGTCTTTTATAGCCTTCATTTTTTAATGAAACTTTTACTACCTTAAATACTCGAGTCAAAGCCATACTATAAGTTAAGCATACATTGTTCCTAGCAGCTGCCTCTCTAATTTGATGCATCATAATTTCTGGTAGGTTTAAAGGAATATCCTGAACCATATGGTACATCATGCACAATTCTCTCTCAGAGACAAAATCATGTCTATCTAATTTTGGAATAAAAATCTCACTGATAATGTGATTTAGTACTCTCATTTCTACAGACAAGATGGATGCTAGAACATCTCCTACAATGTCATCTTTGCCTACAATTAGTCTCAGTCCCTTTTTTTGTAAGATAATCTGTCAGGTATAAATCCTTGTTTAGTGATTCTAGAAATTTGTGCCAAACTTTTCTCCAAAACTTTGAGTTAGACTCTTTTTATAGTTGTTGCAATCTCAGAAGTTCCTCTTTTAAGGTTTTCATAAAATTTCCTAACTAACTTAGGGTACATAGGAATGTTCGTAGTGCAAAAGTTTCTTCATCCCATTCTATCAATCCAAGTCCCAATAGAAAAATTGTAACTCAAAGAAATCAAAGTCAATCCTTCTCCCCATTGCTATTGCTCTAGTGGCCATTCTACCTACAAGAGAGGGAGGTGGAGAAGATGATTCTAGAATACCTTGGTTCGAATGGCGTTCTTCTTGAATGGGTTGCTTGAAAAGTTAAGGAGGCTTTGAAGGTTAGAATGCCACTCTTTCCATCTTGGTTTTCCTTCTTCTTTCCCTTTCCTTGGCGATTCGAGTTGCACTTACTTTCCGCACACTCCTCTTCTCCCATACCATTTTGAATCCAATCTGACCTCTAATCTAACTATTTCAAGGAAATGGAGGGCAAAGATGCAACTAGATACTATTTAAGGAAGTTTAAGGGGATGAACGACTCTCTGCTTGACGTTTCAAAGGGATTCTAGGGCATCGCGAACAGCCATGGGTCAATTTTAATCGCTTGTGGCCTCGATCCTCGAGTCGACTCATGTTTTTCAATGAGTTGCTTGAGCCGACTCGAGCATAAGTTCTGAAATTTTTAAAATTTTAGAGAAAATTTGGCATTCAAACAATATCCAGATATTTTTCTTAATATTGATCATTAATTATGCATTCAAAATTCATTCTTTGAATTTAATTCAGCTTATTTTGATTTATACAAATAAGATTTATTCTTATTGATAGCAAAGCCCTAATTCTCTTCTAATGATATTGAATCTTTCTTCATTAAGAGGTTTTGAAAATATATTAGCTAATTATTTATCAGTATTAACAAATTCAAGTACCACATCATTATTTTGTACATGATCTCTTATGAAATGATGCCTTATTTCAATATGTTTAGATCTTGAATGTTGAATTAGATTTTTGGTTAAGTTAATTGTACTTGTGTTATCACATCTTATAGAAATTTTGTTAAGTTTGAAACCAAAGTCTTCAAGTTACTGTTTGATCTATATGATTTGAGCACAACAACTTTCAGTAGTAATATATTTGGCCTCGACCATAAATAATGCTCCTAAGTTTTATTTCTTGCTAAACTATGAAATCAAATTAACTCCAATAAATTGACATGTACCATTAGTACTTTTTCTATCAAGTTTACATCTAGAAAAATCAGCATCAAAGTATCCTATTAATTAAAATTATGAAGATCTATCATATCATAATCCTACATTAATTATTCAAGATAGGTATTTAAAAATTCTTTTAACAGCAAACATATAAGATTCTCTAGGATCTGATTGATATCTAGTACACATACAAACACTGAATACAATATCTAGTCTACTTACAGTAAGACAAAAAAGTAAATCTATCATACCTCTATATAATTTAGTATCTACTTTCACACATTTTTCATCTTTATCAAGTTTGCAAGATGTACTCATTGGTGTGCCAATTGGTCTTGAGGTCTTCATCCCAAACTTCTTAAGCATCTTCCTTGTATATTTTGTTTGGTTGATGGAGATTCCTACATCACTTTGCTTTATTTGAAGTCCAAGAAAAAAATTTAACTCTCCCATCATGCTCATCTCGAACTCATCCTAGATTAATTCATTCTTTAACTAATATTACGTCTAACCCAATTTATGAACCTAATTCATCTAACCCTTTAACCCATAGTCTTATGATTTTATCTTAGGATCTTAATTTATAATTCTAGACCCTATGAACAATACTTATTTTTTTTAATTATGTTTTTGGGCTGATGGGTCAGGGTTCGGAATTTTGAAAATAGTTTTTAAATTTTGAAAGATTTTTATTTTTTATTTTTCAAATGGGTCGACTCATTTCAAAAATGGATCGGCTCATTTCTCAAACAACAACCTATTTCTAGTTTTAAATAGAAAATAAAATATAATAAAAATTAAACTATGAATCAACCTTTTAGATTTAATCTAAAATACATTCATATTTAATTTTTTAATTAAAATAATTTTAATCATTAAAATTTTTACTATTCATCTTAATGAATGAGTTCATGGTGGCAACCCTACCGCCATAAGGGATCCCCACTGAATGGGAGGAGATGGCCTTTAAACCATACTTGTCCCTTATGATCGGATGACTTAGTGGCTCATTCATTCTTGATTACTAAGTTATCTAGATTAAACATATCAAATATACTAACATTTAATTTCTAATTATATATTAGACATGTCAAGCAACCTAGTTGCTATGATACCATTGAAGGAAATCGAGCAAAATTTTTAGCATGCATTTTCAAAATATTTTTGAAATTAAAGTAGTAAAAACTAAAATTAATTAAATATTAATATATCATATGCATTGATCTAATCAATTTAAGTTCTACTTAAGATCTAGACATGCTAATATGTAATTTAAAATTTAAATATGATCGATCAGCAAATCAAATCTACTGATCGATATGAGTTTAGAACTTGATACTTGTGCATAGATAATTGATCACCATAATCTGAATTCACTAGATAATGCTCTGGTGTCACACCATAGCTGCACATATGTCCGACTTCTATGGTTGGTCCACACGGAGCTCCTGATCGTGATCGGCCCCATTGGAGTGCTAGCTCCTCGTTGGAACCTTTAATGGCTGATCATGATCGATCCAATCGATCACCTTTTTTCTGACCTCTTAGATAATCCAAAAAATTAAAACATGTGCTTTGGAGGATGATGAAGTGGTGTTTTAAATTTGGTGGCGATCCGATGCTTACAGCACTCGATCTCTCCATCCGAACCCAGATTTCCAAATCTTGGGTTTCACTCAGCCCAAAAACCCTCTCATGCCCTCTATGTGTGGAGTTTTTCTATGAAATAAGCTTTTATGAAAAGATGACTTTTGAATCTATAAATCTTATTTAGATCATATCTAAAAATTGGGCATCCTTAGATACAAAAATCAAAAGAGAATAGAGGCATGAAGGAAAAATAAAGTGTTGTAGGATTCTGCTCACCTTTACTCTAAGATTTTTTTTGCCCACAACCAATGCCCAATAACTTTCAAATTTTTTCCATAGAAAGGTAATCCCTCAAGATTCATGCACAAAAATTCTCATAATTTATTGCATAAAGAATAAGTGGAAATTCCATGTGGAGTGGATTGGTTAAGATTGCTTGAACTAGTTTCAACCAACATCTAGTATTTGAATTGAAATGGGGTCTTATCCTTTTCCAATGCCTCATCCAAGAGGGTGATGAGTAGAAAAAATCTCCTTCTACTCACCCTCTATTAGAAATCACCAAAATAATGTATGATAAAAAGTTTAGGTAGGCATGGAGAATAGATAAGGAAGAGATTAGGTTTTTCAAATTTCAAACCAACCAAGTTGAATTCAAAATTCAACTTAGTTTGAACTGGTCCAACCTTTGGACCAGGTCAAAGGCAGAAGAGAGGATGCGCACACATTCATTTCTCAGAGGAGGGCATGGGTCAAGGTGGAAAAGTAAAATATGGTGGGCGCTAGGGAGAATTTAAATTCGAATCTCATTTGACTTGGTCCTAATTGGTTTCAACCAAATCAATTAGACCAAGTTTAACCCAATTAAATTAGGCTTAATTCAAACCAATAAAATTTTAATCAAATTAAAAATTAAATAGATCCAAGTTCTGATCAAATCAGGATTGAATCTTTCTTAGCGATTAGGTCATCTTATGACCTGATCGGGTCAAACTTAATCGAATCAAATTCAATTAGACTTGATCAAATCTTCATCGCTCCATCCAATTAAGCTAATTAGCAAACAAATTGCTAATTAATCCTTCAAAAATATTAGAATTCCAATCGGGTGGGTTATCGGGCATCAGAGTCCCAATAATATGAAACTCCTAAAAAGTTCCAATCCAGTGGAACTCTTGAACCTAGTGTCCTAAATGAATGGATCTTGAGATCATAGAATTTCAGACTAGTAGAACTCTTTATTAGAGAGTCCCAAATAAATAGAACTCAGAGTTCTAGTCCACTAGGACTCTTGGTCAGAAAGTCCTAGTCTAGTGGGACTCTCGACCATAGAGTCTCAGGTCATTAGGACTCAATATCAGCCATCAGATCAGGTAGAAACTCTTATTATATGTGACCCTATAGGTTTGAATCCTTAGCTGATAGCACAAAAGCTAATTTTGTATATCAATCGATGTAACCATCTAGCAATGGTACTCGACATCCAGATAGGTCAAAAAATTGTAATGCAATAATAACAAACCTATGGCATATGGTTATCGTATAATTCATCTTCTTGACCTCGATGCTCAAAGAATGATCTAGGATTTACTATCAATCCTAAAATTCATCCATAGTGTATTTCAAAACTCAATTTCCATCACATGGACCATCCCGATCGAGGGTTTGTTAAATTGAAATATAGTGATGCACTTGCTCCAACACTTGGAGGAATCAATTCTATTTTGACTCATACACTGACAAGCTAAGTACTTGACTGCATCCAGTAGCCTTCTATCACTAAATTAGAAATTCAGATAGTCTGATACCTAAGTGCAATGAGTTGCTTGTAAGTCACCGTGGTGATCTCAGGTCTAAGGGACACTTATACCCATATCCTTCATGAGCAACTCCTGATAGTAGAGAGCTCTACAGTTGGATCACGTCAAATGAAATGTACCTCTACACTTCACCTGCATGCCATAACAGTATCTCCATACTTCTTGGTTAAGAGGACAACCAACATTTCTGGCACACAACAATCTACACTCGATACGTTGTCGTCCTGGGTAACAACGAATCATTTAATCATGAATATATTTAAGGACTAAATGATAAATTCTTCTTTGTTGAGTCTAAATAGTCCTAAGGACTTCATCACAGAAGAGTTCATTACAAAAAAATACATAAAATAATAAAAAGATTAAAATAATAATTTTATTTATTAATAATTTAAGTATAATTATATTTAGCTCAACCATCTACAATCTAGATGATTGGCTTTAGGATACAATTCCCAACATGAACGGGCCACTAATCTTCTGGATCTAGTACATACTAATATATGTAGACCTATGAACACATATGCTAGAGGCGGGTATTACTACTTCATTACATTTATTGATGACCTATCTAGGTATGGGCATGGTTATCTTATGAAGAGTAAATCTGATTTATTTGAAATATTCAAATGATATCATAATGAGATAGAAAAATAACTTGAAAAGAATATTAAAACTCTTTAGTCAGACCAGGAAGGTGAATATCTTTTCAATGAATTTTTGGCATATCTAGGAGAGAATGAGATTCTCTCTTAATGGATCCCTCTTGAAACACTATAGTATAATGGTGTGTCTTAAAGTAGGAATCAAATCCTGTTAGACATGGTTTGATCCATGATGGATTTTCGAGTCTGCCAATTTCTTTCTAAGGTTATGTACTTGAGATTGCTTGTTATATTTTGAACAATATTTCAAGCAAGTCAGTTGCAAAGACTCCATATAAGATATGGACTGGGTGTACGCCGACACTCTCTCACCTTAGAGTTTGGGGATGTCTGATTTATGTTAAACATTTGTAAGTAGAAAAGCTTAGACCTAGGTCTGATAAATACTTGTTCATAGGGTACCCCAAGGAAACTAGAGGTTATTACTTCTACCTTGCTAAAGAATAGAAGGTGTTTGTTAGCAATAGGACAGTCCTTTTGAAAAAGAAGTTCTTTAGAGAAGAAACTACTACCTCTAATATTGAACTTGGTGAAGTTCAATAGGTAGAAAAACCGACACATTCTAGTGAACCTATAGAGCTAGATTTGATAAGATCAAATCTAAAGCCCATTGTAGAGGTACCCTTAAGGAGGTCTGATAGAGTACCGTGTCAATCGGATAGATATTATGGTTTTTTAATTTGGGATGGTGATCTTATTGAGCTCAATGAGAATGACAAGGATCCGATTACTTACATAGATGCCATGCAAAGATCTAACTCTAATATATGGTTAGAAGCCAAGAAGTTTGAAATGGAGTCCATGAAGGTCAATAGTGTATGGACACTAGTTGATCCACCCGAAGGGATAAAATTCATTGGATGTAAGTAAATTTTCAAAAGAAAAAAGAGCGCAGATAGAAAGGTGGAGACTTATAAAGCCTATCTGGTTGCCAAGGAATATCATCAATATTATGGTATTGACTATGATAAGACATTTTCTCTAGTGGTGATGCCCAAGTCAATTTGGATTATGCTTGCAATAGTAGCATACCTAGCCTATGAGATTTGGCAAATAGATGTGAAGATATCTTTTCTAAATGGAGAGCTGAATGAAGAGATGTATACGACACAGTCTGAGAAATTTACATCCATAAACGAGTCTAAGGTGTGCAAGCTTTAGAGATCTATTTACGGATTGAAGTAGGCATCTTGGAGTTGGAACATGCATTTTGATAAGATAGTCAAAATGTATGGCTTCGTTAAGAATGAAGAAAAATCTTATGCGTACAAATGGGCTAATGGTTCTATGATAGTATTTCTTATATTGTATGTGGATGATATTCTCTTAATCAAAAATGACATTCCTGTACTACAGGGAATAAAAGTTTGGCTATCATCTCAATTCTCTATGAAGAACTTGGGAGAAGCTTACTACATTCTAGAGATGAAGATTTATAGAGATAGATTTAAAAGATTGCTTGAATTATCCTAATTTATGTACATCGATACTATACTGAAGTAGTTTAGTATGATGAATTTCAAGAAAGGCTATCTTTCGATAGGTCATAGAATTACTCTCTCAAAAAGGGATTGTCTGACAACTACTTAAGAGAGAGAGCATATGAGTAGAATACCATATGCTTCGGCAGTGGATTCTATTATGTATGCCATGATGTGTACGAGATCGAATATATCATACTCACTAGGAGTAGTGAGTAGGTATCAGTCTAATCTAGGTGAGAATCATTAGAAGGTAGTAAAGACAATCCTAAAGTATTTAAGAAATACTAAGAACTAGTGGCTCATTTATGGAGATGCTGACTTGAAACTTGTAGGATATACTGATTCCAATTTTTAGTTAGATCATGATGACAATAAGAGTGTGTCAGGTTATGTATTTATCCTGAATAGTGGAATGGTCTATTGGAAGAGTTTCAAGCAGCATACTATGGTTGATTCTGTATGCAAGGCAAAGTCTGTTGCAGCATCTGATGCTATGAAAGAAGTTGTGTGGCTGCGAAAGTTCATCGATGAGCTGGAAGTGATACTTTTCTTGGATGGTCTGGTTCTACTTTACCATGACAACATTGGAGTCATAGCTGAAGTGACAGAGTCGAAGGCACATCAATGCAGCAAGCATATTCTGCGTCGCTACCATCTTGCATGAGAGATCATGGAATGAGGTGATGTTGAGCTTTAGAAGATCGATGAAAAAGATAACTTGGCCAACCCTTTTACTAAAGCTCTCAGAATCAAAGAGTTTGACAATTATAAATGGAAGATAGGCATTCGATACTGTTTTGAATGACTTTAGTCTAAATGAGAATTGTTGAAAATTATATCCTAAAGCCAATCATCTAAGTTATAGATGGTTGAGCTCATCGTAAATTATACTTGAATTATTACTGAATAAAATTATTATTTTAATTTTTCATCACTTTTGTACATCTTTGTTTGAACTCTTTTGTGATGAAGTTCTTGAGACTATTTAGAATCGATAAAGAAGGATTTATCATTTAATTTCTAAAACTATTCACAATCAAATGATACATTATTACTCAGTACGATAACGTTTATCGAGTGTAAGTCGTTGCATGCTATATGCATTGGTTGTCCTCTTAACTAAGGAGTATGGAGATACTGGATGGCATGCAGATAAAATATAGGGGTATATTTGAGTGAATATAACCCAATTATGAAGCTCTCTGCTATCAAGAGTTGCTCACGAAGGATATGGATATAAGTATCCCTTAGATCTGAGACCACCATGGTGACTTTCAAGCAACTTACTATATTTTGATACCAGACTACTTAAATTTTTAATTTAATGATGGAAGATTATTGAGTATAGTTAAGTACTTATTTAGGCAGTGCATGAGTCAAGATGGGATTGATCCCTTTAAGTATTGGAGCAAATATGTCACTGTATTTCAATTTAGCAAAATCTTAGTCAAGGTAGTCCATATGATGGATATTAAAATTTAAAATATAATGTAGATGACTTTTTCAGGATTGACAGTTAAATCCTGGATAATCTTTGAGTATTGAGGTCAAGAGGATGAATTATACAGTAACCATATGCTACAGGTTCATGAATATTGCATTAGGACTATTCAACCTATCCGGACGTCGAGTATCATTGCTAGATGGTCACATTAATTAGTATAGAAATTGATTCCTGTGCTACTGGCTTAGGATTCAAATCTATGATATCACACATAATAGAAGTTCCTATCTAATCTGATGGTTGATCAAGAGTTCCAATGGTTAGGGACTCTATGGTCAAGAGTTCCACTGGACTGGGACTTTATGACCAAGAGTCCAATTGGATGGAGACTCTACCTTCTTAAGTTCCACTGGATTGAGACTCTGATATTATTGGAGGATTAATTAGCAATTAGATTACTAATTAGCTCAATTTAATTGAGCGATGAGAATTTGATCAAATCTGATTGAATTTGATTTGATTGGATATGATCCGATTAGATTATGAGATGACCTAATTGCTATGAAAGATTTGATCATGATTTGATCAAGACCTGGACTCAATTAATTTTTAATTTAATTATATTTTAATTAAATTAGATTAAGCCTAATTTGATTGGATTTATCTTTGTCTAATTGATTTTGGACAAATGGATTTGGACATAACCAATTCGGACAAGTTCAAATATTTGAATTTAAATATCCCTTGCGCCTAGTACCTTGACTCTTTGACCCATGTTTTCTCCATGCACATTCACCCAATTAGATTATGAGCTGACCTAATCACTATGAAAGATTTTATCCTAATTTGATCAGAACCTGAACTTAACTAATTTTTAATTCAATTATATTTTAATTAAATTGGATTAAGCCTAATTTGATTGGGTTTATCTTTGTCTAATTGATTTTGGACAAATGGGTTTGGACATAACCAATTTTGACAAGTTCAAATATTTGAATTTCTAAATTGAAATGGAATCTTTGAGGATCTAGAATTTCAGACTAGTAGAACTCTTTATTAGAGAGTCCCAAATAAATAGAATCATAGAGTTCTAGTCACTAGGACTCTTGGTCAGAAAGTCCTAGTCTAGTGGGACTCTCGACATAGAGTCTCAGGTCATTAGGAACTCAATATCAGCCATCAGATCAGGTAGAAACTCTTATTATATGTGACCCTTAGTAGGTTTGAATCCTTAGCTGATTAGCACAGCTAATTTTGTATATCAAATGATGTAACCATCTAGCAATGGTTACTCGACATCAGATAGGTCAAAAAATTGTAATGCAATAATAACAAACCTAATGGCATATGGTGTTATCGTATAATTCATCTTCTTGACCTCGATGCTCAAAGAATGATCTAGGATTTACTATCAATCTAAAATTCATCCATAGTGTATTTCAAAACTCAATTTCCATCACATGGACGATACCCGAATCGGGTTTGTTAAATTGAATATAGTGATGCACTTGCTCCAACACTTGAGGAATCAATTGTATTTTGACTCATCACATGACAAGCTAAGTTGAACTTGACTGCTCCAGTAGCCCTTCTATCACTAAATTAGAAATTCAGATAGTCTGATACCTAAGTGCAAATGAGTTGCTTGTAAGGTCACGTGGTGTGATCTCAGTCTAAGGGACACTTATACCCATATCCTTCATGAGAACTCCTGATAGTAGAGAGCTCTACAGTTGGATCACGTCAAATGAAATGTACCTCTACACTTCACCTGCATGCCATAACAGTATCTCTCCATACTTCTTGGTTAGAGGACTAACCAATTTTCTGCACACAACAATCTTACACTCGATTACGTTGTCGTCCTGGGTAACAACGAATCATTTAATCATTGAATATATTTAAGGACTAAATGATAAATTCTTTCTTTGTTGAGTCTAAATAGTCCTAAGGACTTCATCACAGAGGAGTTCATTAACAAAAAATACATAAAAATAATAAAAGATTAAAATAATAATTTTATTTTATTAATAATTTAAGTATAATTATATTTAGCTCAACCATCCCTTACAATCTAGATGATTGGCTTTAGGATACAGATTCCCAACATGACAACGGGCCACTAATCTTCCTGGATCTTAGTCATACTAATATATGTAGAGCTATGAACACCATAATGTAGAGGCGGTATTACTACTTCATTACATTTATTGATGACCTATCTACGGTATGGGCAATGGTTATCATTATGAAGTAGTAAATCTGATTTATCTTGAAATATTCAAATGATATCATAATGAGATAGAAAAAATAACTTGAAAAAGAATATTAAAATCTCTTTAGTACAGACCAAGGAAGTGAATAATCTTTTTCAAATGAATTTTTGGGCATATTCTAGGAGAGAATGAGATTTCTCTTAATGGTTCCCTCTTGAAACATATAGTATAATGGTGTGTCTTAAAGTAGGAATCAAATTCCTGTTACGACATGTTTGATCCATGATGGATTTTTCGAGTCTGCCAATTTCTTTCTAAGGTTATGTACTTGAGAGTTTGTCTTGTTATATTTTGAACAATAATTTCAGCAAGTCAGTTGCAAAGACTCCTATATAGATTATGGAACTGGTCGTGTACGCCGACATCTCTCACCTTAGAGTTTGGGGATGTCTGATTTTGTTAAACATTTGTTAAGTAGAAAAGCTTAGACCATAGGTCTGATAAAATACTTGTTCCATAGGGTACCCCAAGGAAACTAGAGGTTATTACTTCTACCTTGCTAAAGAATAATGAAGGTGTTTGTTAGCAATAGGACAAGTCCTTTTGAAAAAGAAGTTCTTTAGAGAAGAACTACTACCCTCTAATATTGAACTTGGTGAAGTTCAATAGGTAAAAAACCGACACATTCTCTAGTGAACCTATAGAGCTAGATTTGATAAGATCAATCTAAAGCCCATTGTAGAGGTACCCTTTAAGGAGTCTGATGTAGTTACCGTGTCAATCGGATAGATATTATGGTTTTTTATTTTTGGGGATGGTGATCTTATTGAGCTCAATGAGAATGACAAGGATCCGATTACTTACAAATAGATGCCATGCAAAGATCTAAACTCTAATATATGGTTAGAAGCCAAGAAGTTTGAAATGGAGTCCATGAAGGTCAATAGTGTATGGACACTAGTTGATCCACCGAAGGGATAAAATTCATTGGATGTAAGTAAATTTTCAAAAGAAAAAAGAGCGCAGATAGAAAGGTGGAGACTTATAAAGCCTATCTGGTTGCCAAGGAATATCATCAATATTATGGTATGTGACTTATGAAAGACATTTTCTCTAGTGGTGATGCCCAAGTCAATTGGATTATGCTATGCAATAGTAGCATACCTAGCCTATGAGATTTGGCAAATTAGATGGTGAAGATATCTTTCTAATGGAGAGCTGAATGAAGAGATGTATACGACACAGTCTGAGAATTACATCCATAAACGAGTCTAAGGTGTGCAAGCTTTAGAGATCTTTTACGGATTGAAGTAGGCATCTTGGAGTTGGAACATGCATTTTGATAAGATAGTCAAAATGTATGGCTTCGTTAAGAATGAAGAAAAATCTTATGCGTACAAATGGGCTAATGGTTCTATGATAAGTATTTCCTTATATTGTATGTGGATGATATTCTCTTAACAAAAAAAGACATTCCTGTACTACAGGGAATAAAAAGTTTGGCTATATCTTCATTCTTCTTATGAAGAACTTGGAGAAGCTTACTACATTCTAGAGATGAAGACAAGTTTGCAAGATGTACTCATTGGTGTGCCAATTGGTCTTGAGGTCTTCATCCCAAACTTCTTAAGCATCTTCCTTGTATATTTTGTTTGGTTGATGGAGATTCCTACATCACTTTGCTTTATTTGAAGTCCAAGAAAAAAATTTAACTCTCCCATCATGCTCATCTCGAACTCATCCTAGATTAATTCATTCTTTAACTAATATTACGTCTAACCCAATTTATGAACCTAATTCATCTAACCCTTTAACCCATAGTCTTATGATTTTATCTTAGGATCTTAATTTATAATTCTAGACCCTATGAACAATACTTATTTTTTTTAATTATGTTTTTGGGCTGATGGGTCAGGGTTCGGAATTTTGAAAATAGTTTTTAAAATTTTGAAAGATTTTTATTTTTTATTTTTCAAATGGGTCGACTCATTTCAAAAATGGATCGGCTCATTTCTCAAACAACAACCTATTTCTAGTTTTAAATAGAAAATAAAATATAATAAAAATTAAACTATGAATCAACCTTTTAGATTTAATCTAAAATACATTCATATTTAATTTTTTAATTAAAATAATTTTAATCATTAAAATTTTTTACTATTCATCTTAATGAATGAGTTCATGGTGGCAACCCCTACCGCCATAAGGGATCCCCACTGAATGGGAGGAGATGGCCTTTAAACCATACTTGTCCCTTATGATCGGATGACTTAGTGGCTCATTCATTCTTGATTACTAAGTTATCTAGATTAAACATATCAAATATACTAACATTTAATTTCTAATTATATATTAGACATGTCAAGCAACCTAGTTGCTATGATACCATTGAAGGAAATCGAGCAAAATTTTTAGCATGCATTTTCAAAATATTTTTGAAATTAAAGTAGTAAAAACTAAAATTAATTAAATATTAATATATCATATGCATTGATCTAATCAATTTAAGTTCTACTTAAGATCTAGACATGCTAATATGTAATTTAAAATTTAAATATGATCGATCAGCAAATCAAATCTACTGATCGATATGAGTTTAGAACTTGATACTTGTGCATAGATAATTGATCACCATAATCTGAATTCACTAGATAATGCTCTGGTGTCACACCATAGCTGCACATATGTCCGACTTCTATGGTTGGTCCACACGGAGCTCCTGATCGTGATCGGCCCCATTGGAGTGCTAGCTCCTCGTTGGAACCTTTAATGGCTGATCATGATCGATCCAATCGATCACCTTTTTTCTGACCTCTTAGATAATCCAAAAAATTAAAACATGTGCTTTGGAGGATGATGAAGTGGTGTTTTAAATTTGGTGGCGATCCGATGCTTACAGCACTCGATCTCTCCATCCGAACCCAGATTTCCAAATCTTGGGTTTCACTCAGCCCAAAAACCCTGCTCCCTCTATGTGTGGAGTTTTTCTATGAAATAAGCTTTTATGAAAAGATGACTTTTGAATCTATAAATCTTATTTAGATCATATCTAAAAATTGGGCATCCTTAGATACAAAAATCAAAGAGAATAGAGGCATGAAGGAAAAATAAAGTGTTGTAGGATTCTGCTCACCTTTACTCTAAGATTTTTTTTGCCCACAACCAATGCCCAATAACTTTCAAATTTTTTCCATAGAAAGGTAATCCCTCAAGATTCATGCACAAAAATTCTCATAATTTATTGCATAAAGAATAAGTGGAAATTCCATGTGGAGTGGATTGGTTAAGATTGCTTGAACTAGTTTCAACCAACATCTAGTATTTGAATTGAAATGGGGTCTTATCCTTTTCCAATGCCTCATCCAAGAGGGTGATGAGTAGAAAAAATCTCCTTCTACTCACCCTCTATTAGAAATCACCAAAATAATGTATGATAAAAAGTTTAGGTAGGCATGGAGAATAGATAAGGAAGAGATTAGGTTTTTCAAATTTCAAACCAACCAAGTTGAATTCAAAATTCAACTTAGTTTGAACTGGTCCAACCTTTGGACCAGGTCAAAGGCAGAAGAGAGGATGCGCACACATTCATTTCTCAGAGGAGGGCATGGGTCAAGGTGGAAAAGTAAAATATGGTGGGCGCTAGGGAGAATTTAAATTCGAATCTCATTTGACTTGGTCCTAATTGGTTTCAACCAAATCAATTAGACCAAGTTTAACCCAATTAAATTAGGCTTAATTCAAACCAATAAAATTTTAATCAAATTAAAAATTAAATAGATCCAAGTTCTGATCAAATCAGGATTGAATCTTTCTTAGCGATTAGGTCATCTTATGACCTGATCGGGTCAAACTTAATCGAATCAAATTCAATTAGACTTGATCAAATCTTCATCGCTCCATCCAATTAAGCTAATTAGCAAACAAATTGCTAATTAATCCTTCAAAAATATTAGAATTCCAATCGGGTGGGTTATCGGGCATCAGAGTCCCAATAATATGAAACTCCTAAAAAGTTCCAATCCAGTGGAAACTCTTTGAACCTAGTGTCCTAAATGAATGGATCTTGAGATCATAGAATTTCAGACTAGTAGAACTCTTTATTAGAGAGTCCCAAATAAATAGAACTCAGAGTTCTAGTCCACTAGGACTCTTGGTCAGAAAGTCCTAGTCTAGTGGGACTCTCGACCATAGAGTCTCAGGTCATTAGGACTCAATATCAGCCATCAGATCAGGTAGAAACTCTTATTATATGTGACCCTATAGGTTTGAATCCTTAGCTGATAGCACAAAAGCTAATTTTGTATATCAATCGATGTAACCATCTAGCAATGGTACTCGACATCCAGATAGGTCAAAAAATTGTAATGCAATAATAACAAACCTATGGCATATGGTTATCGTATAATTCATCTTCTTGACCTCGATGCTCAAAGAATGATCTAGGATTTACTATCAATCCTAAAATTCATCCATAGTGTATTTCAAAACTCAATTTCCATCACATGGACCATCCCGATCGAGGGTTTGTTAAATTGAAATATAGTGATGCACTTGCTCCAACACTTGGAGGAATCAATTCTATTTTGACTCATACACTGACAAGCTAAGTACTTGACTGCATCCAGTAGCCTTCTATCACTAAATTAGAAATTCAGATAGTCTGATACCTAAGTGCAATGAGTTGCTTGTAAGTCACCGTGGTGATCTCAGGTCTAAGGGACACTTATACCCATATCCTTCATGAGCAACTCCTGATAGTAGAGAGCTCTACAGTTGGATCACGTCAAATGAAATGTACCTCTACACTTCACCTGCATGCCATAACAGTATCTCCATACTTCTTGGTTAAGAGGACAACCAACATTTCTGGCACACAACAATCTACACTCGATACGTTGTCGTCCTGGGTAACAACGAATCATTTAATCATGAATATATTTAAGGACTAAATGATAAATTCTTCTTTGTTGAGTCTAAATAGTCCTAAGGACTTCATCACAGAAGAGTTCATTACAAAAAAATACATAAAATAATAAAAAGATTAAAATAATAATTTTATTTATTAATAATTTAAGTATAATTATATTTAGCTCAACCATCTACAATCTAGATGATTGGCTTTTAGGATACAATTCCCAACATGAACGGGCCACTAATCTTCTGGATCTAGTACATACTAATATATGTAGACCTATGAACACATATGCTAGAGAGGGGTATTACTACTTCATTACATTTATTGATGACCTATCTAGGTATGGGCATGGTTATCTTATGAAGAGTAAATCTGATTTATTTGAAATATTCAAATGATATCATAATGAGATAGAAAAATAACTTGAAAGAATATTAAAACTCTTTAGTCAGACCAGGAAGGTGAATATCTTTTCAATGAATTTTTGGCATATCTAGGAGAGAATGAGATTCTCTCTTAATGGATCCCTCTTGAAACACTATAGTATAATGGTGTGTCTTAAAGTAGGAATCAAATCCTGTTAGACATGGTTTGATCCATGATGGATTTTCGAGTCTGCCAATTTCTTTCTAAGGTTATGTACTTGAGATTGCTTGTTATATTTTGAACAATATTTCAAGCAAGTCAGTTGCAAAGACTCCATATAAGATATGGAACTGGGTGTACGCCGACACTCATCTCACCTTAGAGTTTGGGGATGTCTGATTTTGTTAAACATTTGTAAGTAGAAAAGCTTAGACCTAGGTCTGATAAATACTTGTTCATAGGGTACCCCAAGGAAACTAGAGGTTATTACTTCTACCTTGCTAAAGAATGAAGGGTTTGTTAGCAATAGGACAGTCCTTTTGAAAAAGAAGTTCTTTAGAGAAGAAGACTAAGTTATTGAACCGAAAATAGTGAAACCTATAGAGCTATAGATTTGATAAGATCAATCTAAAGCCCATTGTGTAGAGGTACCCTTAAGGAGTCTGATAGAGTACCCGTGTAATCGGATATATATTTGATTTTTTATTTTGGGATGGTGATATCTTATTTTAGCTCAATGAGAATGACAAGGATCCGATTACTTACATAGATGCCATGCAAAGATCTAACTCTAATATATGGTTAGAAGCCAAGAAGTTTGAAATGGAGTCCATGAAGGTCAATAGTGTATGGACACTAGTTGATCCACCCGAAGGATAAAATTCATTGGATGAAGTAAATTTTCAAAAAGAAAAAAGAGCGCAGATAGAAAGGTGGAGACTTATAAAGCCTATCTGGTTGCCAAGGAATATCATCAATATTATGGTATTGTGACTATGATAAGACATTTTCTCTAGTGGTGATGCCCAAGTCAATTGGATTATGCTTGCAATAGTAGCATACCTAGCCTATGAGATTTGGCAAATAGATGTGAAGATATCTTTTCTAAATGGAGAGCTGAATGAAGAGATGTATACGACACAGTCTGAGAAATTTACAATCCATAAAAGAGTGGAGTGTGCAAGCTTTAGAGATCTATTTACGGATTGAAGTAGGCTCTTGGAGTTGGAAACATGCATTTTGATAAGAAGTCAAAATGTATGCTTCTTTAGAATGAAGAAAAATCTTATGCGTACAAACTGGGCTAATTTTCTATGATTAAATAGTTTTGTGCATTCTTCTTTAATCAAAAATGACATTCCTGTACTACAGGGAATAAAAAGTTTGGCTATCATCTCACTCTATGAAGAACTTGGGAGAAGCTTACTACATTCTAGAGATGAAGAGAAGAGATAGATTTAAAAGATTGCTTGAATTATCCTAATTTATGTACATCGATACTATACGAAAGTCGTCAATTAGAAAGGCTATCAATAAATAGAATTACTCTCTCAAAAAGGGATTGTCTGAGAAACTACTTAGAGAGAGAGCATATGAGTAGAATACCATATGCTTCGGCAGTGGATTCTATTATGTATGCCATGATGTGTACGAGACGAATATATCATACTCACTAGGAGTAGTGAGTAGGTATCAGTCTAATCTAAGTGAGAATCATTAGAAGGTAGTAAAGACAATCCTAAAGTATTTAGAAATACTAAGAACTAGTTCATTTTGGAATTGCCTTGACTTGAAAGGATTTACTGATTCAATTTTTAGTGAGATCATGATGACAATAAGAGTGTGTCAGTTATGTATTTATCCTGAATAGTGGAATGGTCTATTGGAAGAGTTTCAGCATACTATGGTTGATTCTGTATGCAAGGCAAAGTCTGTTGCAGCATCTGATATCTATGAAAGAAGTTGTGTGGCTGCGAAGTTCATCGATAGCTGGAAGTGATACTTTTCTTGGATGGTCTGGTTTCTACTTTACCATGACAACATTGGAGTCATAGCTGAAGTGACAGAGTCGAAGGCACATCAATGCAGCAAGCATATTCTGCGTCGCTACCATCTTGGCAGAGAGATCATGAAATGAGAAGGATGTTGAGCTTTAGAATGAAGATCGATGAAAAAGATAACTTGGCCAACCCTTTTACTAAAGCTCTCAGAATCAAAGAGTTTGACATTTAAAAATGAAGATAGGCATTCGATACTGTTTTGAATGACTTTTAGTCTAAATGAGAATTGTTGAAAATTATATCCTAAAGCCAATCATCTAATGTTATTGATGGGTTGAGCTCATCGTAAATTATACTTGAATTATTACTGAATAAATTATTATTTTAATTTTTCATCACTTTTGTACATCTTTGTTTGAACTCTTTTGTGATGAAGTTCTTGAGACTATTTAGAATCATAAAGAAGGATTTATCATTTAATTTCTAAAACTATTCACAATCAAATGATACATTATTATTACTCAGTACGATAACGTTTATCGAGTGTAAGTCGTTGCATGCTATATGCATTGGTTGTGTCCTCTTAACTAAGGAGTATGGAGATACTGTGATGGATGCAGATAAATATAGGGGTATATTTGAGTGATATAACCAATTATGAAAGCTCTCTGCTATCAAGAGTTGCTCACGAGGATATGGATATAAGTATCCCTTAGATCTGAACCACCATGGTGACTTTCAAGCAACTTACTATATTTTGATACCAGACTACTTAAATTTTTAATTTAATGATGGAAGATTATTGAGTATAGTTAAGTACTTATTTAGGCAGTGCATGAGTCAAGATGGGATTGATCCCTTTAAGTATTGGAGCAAATATGTCACTGTATTTCAATAGCAAAATCTTAGGTCAAGTAGTCCATATGATGGATATAAATAAAATATAATGTAAACTTTTTTCACAGTGTAAATGACTTTTTGAGAATTGACAGTTAAAACCATGTAATAATCTACAGGTTATATATTTTGGCATTAGGACTATTCAACCTATCCGGACGTCGAGTATCATTGCTAGATGGTCCACATTATTAGTTAGAGAAATTGATTCCTGTGCTATGGTTTAGGATTCAAATCTATGATATACACATAAAGGAAGTTCCTATCTAATCTGATGGTTGATCAAGAGTTCCAATGGTTAGGGACTCTATGGTCAAGAGTTCCACTGGACTGGGACTTTATGACCAAGAGTCCAATTGGATGGAGACTCTACCTTCTTAAGTTCCACTGGATTGAGACTCTGATATTATTGGAGGATTAATTAGCAATTAGATTACTAATTAGCTCAATTTAATTGAGCGATGAGAATTTGATCAAATCTGATTGAATTTGATTTGATTGGATATGATCCGATTAGATTATGAGATGACCTAATTGCTATGAAAGATTTGATCATGATTTGATCAAGACCTGGACTCAATTAATTTTTAATTTAATTATATTTTAATTAAATTAGATTAAGCCTAATTTGATTGGATTTATCTTTGTCTAATTGATTTTGGACAAATGGATTTGGACATAACCAATTCGGACAAGTTCAAATATTTGAATTTAAATATCCCTTGCGCCTAGTACCTTGACTCTTTGACCCATGTTTTCTCCATGCACATTCACCCAATTAGATTATGAGCTGACCTAATCACTATGAAAGATTTTATCCTAATTTGATCAGAACCTGAACTTAACTAATTTTTAATTCAATTATATTTTAATTAAATTGGATTAAGCCTAATTTGATTGGGTTTATCTTTGTCTAATTGATTTTGGACAAATGGGTTTGGACATAACCAATTTTGACAAGTTCAAATATTTGAATTTAAATATCCCTTGCACCTAGTACCTTGACTCTTTGACCCATGTTTTCTCCATGCACATTATGAATGTGCGTGAGTTTTCTCATGCTTGGAGTAGAGTTGGTGCTTCTATTCTTTCTCTCCTTGACCTGATCTAAGAGTTGGACTGATTCAAATTACGTTGAATTTTGAATTCAACTTAAAATGGTTGGAGGTTAGAACCAATCCAACCTCTCAACCTTATCCATTCTCCATGCCCCATGAGTATTGTCACACATATTTTTGGCAATTTCTGATAGAGGGCATGTAGATGAAAAGGTCTTCTGCATGTTTCTCTTGTGGGGTGGGCAATGGAAGTGGATGAAAGGTCCATTTGAATTTTGAATTCAATTGTTTGGTTGAAACAAGTTCAACTACCTCTCCTTATCCCTTCCATGCGCAAATTTCACTGAGTGTTGCCAATAAAAGAGGATAATATCTGGGCATGCATGAGGGAGAGAAAGGCTTCATGAGAGAGATTTCTAGAGTTGGGGCGCATCCATTTGGGTGTGAAAAAAGTCAAACAAAGAGAGTTCTTGCGCCACATCCTCTTTTCTTTTCTTTACTTACGCACATTTTAAAAAAAGGTTTTAAATATGTGCGTGAGCCCTATCTGAGAAAGAGTCTCTCAAAAATTAAAGAGTGTGGCATGAGATTCTATGGGATGTGAGATCACTTGTTGGTAACAAAAAAAAAATCTGAGAGTGGGGACTCTAGGGTTTCGGGTGTGGGAGGCTTTGGAATTTTGACCTAGGGCTCGGATGGTGAGATTGAGTGCTATGAGCATCCAATCTGCATGAAAATTTTCACACTGACTTGTCATTCTTCTATTTGTGTCTTTTGATCTTTAGGAGTATCCTAGAGATCGAGAGAAGATGGTCGATCAAATCGACAGTCGAAAGCTTCGATGAGGAGCTAGCACTCCGGTGGAGCTGATCAAGACCAGAAGCTCCATGTGGACTATCCATAGAGGCCGGATGATCATGCGCTATATCACGATGCGAGGAGGTTCTTCTCAGCGATTTTAGATTATGGAGATCATCTACCCGTACACAAGTATCATGTTCTGAACACGAGTAGGTTAGTAGATAAGATTTACTAATCTATATGCATTCACTATTTCTTATTCATATAAGCATGTCTCGATCCTAGTATAGGATTTTATGATTAGATCATTGCATGTATAGGTTAATATTAGATTAATCTAATACTTCCACTGCATATTAGTTTGAAAAAGTTTCGAAAAGCATGCCTAAAATCCTGCACTATTTCCTTCACAAACTCCCTACAATATTTTTTTTGCCCTTTGCGAGCGCTTTTTCCTCCCTCTTCGAGCCCTTTCCGAGCCCTCTAGGACCCTCACAGACATGCACCATCTCCCATCTCTCCTCGCAGCCACCTCCTATGGATCTTTTCCATTGCCATCCTCCCCATCTTCCTACTCTCCTTGCTGCCCCCTCTCATTGGTCTCTGTCATCACCGACCTCCCCATGATCACTGGCATCGAGCTTCCCGCTCGAATCTCCCTTATGTGCTATCCTTCCCATGGATTTCTTTCCAATCTTCTTCATTCTCTTCTCACCACCATCTGCCATCGGTCTCTACCATCACCTTCCTCCCCATCATCACTGGCATTGATCTTCCCTTCCGATCTTCCTCAGGTGCTCTCCTTCCCCTCCATTTTTTTTTTCTCCAATAGCATTTTCATTTTTTTTCTTCAAGCCATCGTAGATGCCCACCTCCTCCTATCGGTCTCTGCCACTCTAGTCTCCCTCAAGTGCTTTCCTTCCTAAGGATCTTCAAAAAAGAGATGGTGGTCCCACCTCCCTACTCTGCTCACCGCCACCTCCTGCTGATCTCCACCATCACCTTCCTTCCTATCATTATCGACGGTGGCCTTCCCCTCCAATCTCCCTCAACACAAAAACCCAGCCATCATCCAAGCTTCCCTATTCGGTCATTGCAAGCCTCCCATCTAGTTGGGGCTTATGGGGATGGAAAAAAAGGGAAAAATAAGGGAAGGAAAAACCAACAAAAACAAAGAGTTTTTTCTTTTTCTTTCTTTTCCTTCCTTTTCTTCTTAGAGATCTATGGGAAGGGAGAGTAGTCAAGAGAGATTAGAGAGGTTTTTTAGTTTTGAATAGTTTTTTTTGGGTGAAGTATGTGGGATTTTGCGTGAGTTGGTCCTTTGAGGTTTTGAGAGCTTAATCTTGGTAGAAGCATGATATTTTGCCAATCCTCCCATCCGGTTGAAGCTCTTGAGGATGGGAAAAGTAGAGGACAAGCAGGGGAACATAAGACAAAGCAACACAAAACCCCAACCATCATCTTGACTTCCCTATTCGGCTGCTCCAAGCCTCCCACCTAGTTGGGACTCTTGAGGATGGGTAAAATAGGGGAAAATGTAGGAAAAATTAATGAAAACTAAGGAAAGATGGAAAAAATTTAACCCTTTCGCCACATAGATGATCATTTTTTTTCCTTTTCACTTCTTTTTCTTTTTATTTCATTATATTTTTTAGACATCTATAGAAAAGGAGAGCACTTAAGAGAGATTAGAGGGGTTTCCTAAGCTCCGATTGGGTTTTTTCTTGAAGTATATGGGATTTCGTGTGAGTTGTGATGGTGTCAGTTGGTCCCTTGAGGTTTTGAGAGCTTAATCTTAGTAGAAGCATGATATTTTGTATGGTTTGGGGGTTTCTAATCAAAAGGATTCTTCATTGGCTACATAATTTTCAATTTATGGGGCTTTGTTATCATGATAACGATGTGGGGGCTACCTGACAGGGATTGCTGGTGAGTGGTATGGGGGGGTTGCTGTATAATTTTTTTATAACTGTATATGGAGTTCGAAACCACCAGCAACATCCTCTCCGAAAAGGAAAAAAGAAATAAAATTGATCAATCTTTTCCTTGCCTTTTAATATCTCCACCTTTTCTTTGTTTTCGTTGATTTTTCATGTGTTTTTCTCTGCTTTTTTTCTCTACCTTTTCCAGTCTTAGGAGTCTCAATCGGGTGGGCTTTTTTCAGTAGTGGTAATTTTTTTCTTCAAACCCTTCCCAAATCCTCACAAATGCTCATCTCTTTCCTACTTTTCTTGCTGCCACTTTCTGTCGGTCTCCGCCGTTGCCTTCCTATCGTTACCAGCACCAGCCTTCCCCCTTGATTTAGATCCACTTCAATATTATTTGCATTGAGCTTGCCACCTATCCAAAATGCCATATTATCTTCAGAAGTAGCGTGGATAATTATTTTCTTTTTTCTTTATAAATCATATTGAATATTTTGGTTTGATTTATATTCATTACATCATGTGTTGACTATAGCAGTGATCTTAATGGAAACATCAAGTAGTTAATGATTTCAATTTTGGCCAGGTGGGTCATAATATTTGAGAATGGAATTGCTAAAGAAAAAAAGGAGCCTTTTCTTGATCATCAACTTTCGGAAGCAAATGCCTCTTTGGTAAGCCATGCCAACATTACAAATTGGTTTATGTTTAGGACAAATTAAATGTCCATAATGTATTCTACATGCTATTTATTGGGCACCTCCGATAATATTTTAAAAAATATGGCTTGCAATCATTAATATTTATATTTTTTTCAAGTCTTTTATACAACAAACTTTGATTAATCAGTGACTTCTACTTATTACATTTCATGTTTATATACAAATCCAGCAACCTATTTATATTTACACTATTTTTACTTTAGATGTTATCATACTTAAATTCAATGCTATAAAACTATATTTTTTCATGTTAATGATGCATGTCTAAGTGCAATTATAGCTTCAACAACATATACATCCAAATAAATTTTAATTTTAAATTCTAAATTCATCTCAAATTCTAATATATATATATAAAGGAGTCCTAGCTAAAACCCCATCCAAGGCTTATGCTCTCCTCAGTCTTAAGCTCCCTTTAGCTCTCCACTCTAGGTAGTGACGATAGTTGAATGGGACCCAACGGGATGCTCTGACGACGAAGGCCGAAGAATATGAAGACCTCAACATAAGCCTCTCTATCTCTGTTGCTCCTAGGAATGCTCTATTTTGACTAAATTGGGCCCCTTTCTATTTGTATTTGGAGTTACAATTGATATTATTGAGTGGATTTTCATTTTATATTTTCATAATTCTAGATTTTAATAAAATTTCCTGCTCTACTTATTGATAATGGTGGAAATTTTGTGATGGCTTTTATTTTGTTTTGAGATTCCAGATCAATTTGGAGTTCAAAAGCATGTGTTCCAATCGAGTTATCCATTTGTTGTATTACTGTGTTAATGTTGATTCAATGATTTTTATTTGATGGTGTTGTAAGCATGATGAATTTTTTTATTAGCTGATTTGCTTTCTTTCTAATTCTCCTTTGCCTTCTTCAGAAATGATTTGGTATTGTTCAGTTGGTAAAAAAGTCAACATTTATGATTTAGATTCATTTGGATTTGTCATTGTGGTTAACTTCATCTGACTACACTGCATAACAATTCTTCCACAGGTCTTGTGGCAATTTAATACGACTATGTATATGTACTCTGATTTAGTAAAGATGAGAATTTATTTGTTTTGTTTTCTACTCCTCTCTTATATTGCGATGTATTTCTATATAATTCATATTGTAATTTGTTGATAGAAGTAACATATTAGCATTGCAAATGCATAAAATATGTTGATTTATTATATGTGGATGAAAAATATTAGAAAATTAAAAAAATAAAGTGGATTGTATTAATTGGATGAGCATGATTCATTGGAAAAAGATTTTTTGGGAGGGTTTTTAAGATTAAATTTAGGATTCTATATTGAAATATGTAAAGACATTTTAATTTATTTTATATGGTTAAATTTAGGATTCTATATTGAAATATGTAGAAATAGTTAAATTTATTATATATGGTTCAAAAAACATCCAAAATCAACATAAAATAAAATTTGGCCATTTTAGTTGTATGAAATAAAAACATGTATAGACGTATTTGGTCTAAATATTGATAATTAGAAAACTAAATTTAAAATTATCTACTACATTTGTTGATTGATTTTAAGATTTACATTTATTTAAATTTAAGGTATTATTATCAGATTAGGTTTGATTTGGAAAAATAGTTAAATTTTGAGACTGAAAAGATATAGAGCTATATGAGTTTAAATCTTGGCATTTACAGGAACCAGCATGCACAACTACATTCATTTAGATTCCAGATTCTACCATTTGGATCACATTTACTATTGGCTATTTTAAGGTTTTTTTCATTACCATAATGTATGTTGATGATTTAAATTTATAAAGGATTTTATAAAGTGAAAACACTAAAAAAAGGAAGATAAGTTTTGAAGAAATTAGGTATACCCAAGGTACTTTATTTGATCAAGTTTCATATGGAGTGACTATAATAACTTTGAGTTTTGTTTTACATATTATATGCTATATCATCTTTAAGTTGACTATTGAAATTATTATAAACTAAGAAATTCATATGCAGTTGAGTACTTTGTTATTAGTTAATGATATGAATATGAATCATGATCGGCACAGCATGTTTCACAATGGGAAGCTATATATGCTTCGTTATTTCTTATTTCTCTCTATTTCAAAGTTAAGCTATCTCGATATGTTATTGTTTGTTTTGTTTTTTCTAAGTATTATTAAACCTTCATTGAGTATTTTGCTATGAGGTTATTCCAAAACAATATGGTAAAAGTAGCCTTCGAATTAATTTACCCTTATTTTTTTATTTATGGTTCTTGGAAGAAAATTTTTGTGATGTCAACTATCCATTTGTATGTGTTTCTTTTTGTAAGAGAAATCTCAAGAAATGTTGAGTTCTTTTTCATCTTTTAATATCACTGGACATGGTTTCTTGATATTGATTTTTCTATTCTTTCTATTTAGAGAATTTTGTTCATGCTTCTTTCTTTCTTTTTCTAATGATAAATAGTTTTGGTTGACTTATAAAGAATCTTTTTGGATGAGCAAGTAAAGCTGTTATTGTATATTGGTATGTTCTTTGATCGGGTATGTTTAGCTCATATGCTTGTTTGCTTTATTTTGGATGATTGTTTGGTGTTGTGGTGATGGTTAAATTTTGTGATCTATGTTATAGGTTTGGTTTATAAAGATCAAATTTTATTCATTTTGAGTGCTTTATCTTGGATTTTTTCTATATACAGTAGTTTATTTTTAGAGTAATGTAGAGAATTGCGTTTGCTTTGTTGAGAAGGGATGAGAAAAATGAAGAGACTACTTGTTGGAATTCACATTTGAGAAAGAATCTCACCTAAAGGATTTAGTGTTAGATATATGCTCTAGAAGCCAGATTGGCCAACATCTGTAAAATACTTTCTAGGAGTATTTTTATAATTTTGACTTAAAATTAATGAAAAAAATATTTTCTATCATATTGTGTATTTAAAGTGTTTATGATACATCCATTGAATTAACGGGTATAATAACATATATTCTCAAGAGTTAAAAATTTGAAGCATGTATTATCATAATTAACTTATAAACTACTTCCAATCATAGGATCATCATGAGGATAATGATCGATCTGGAAGATCGATGTACGATCGCATCCTTAAGATAGATGAATATTGAGTCTACAGTGTGGAGACATCGAAGTGAGAGTATAGATGTTTATTGAGAATAAAGGCACTGAGCATGACCACCTCGAGTAGTCATAAGGGAGTCTACCTTCTCATCGATGACTAGCTCGATGCTGCTATTGTGTGTCTAGTTCTTTAACCTGAGGTACATCGATAGTTTATCTTGAGTATGTTATAGTTTAACTACACTATAACTTGGTATCCTTGCCATTCAAAATTTTGAGGTGTGTGTTGACTATAGCATGTTCATTGTAGGAATTAGATTGCATCAATAGGAGATCTATCAACCTCAGTAGAGGAGTAGTCCTATGATGATCATGAGATCGAGTCCTTAATTCCATGGCCATGGTAGTATGAATTAATAGAAAGAAGTTTCTATTAGGATTTTACATTAGACTCGAATCAAATGATTTATTCATATGACTGATGTTAGGTCTGACGAGTTTATCTTGATCTTGATCCTATTGGAACTCATAATAAAGGAACCCAATCACATAGGTAACTATACCAAGAGGTTCGTATTCAGTTCTGATGGATTGCCACCATACTGTTAGGTGTCACTGGTGGATTTTGGGATCAATTAGAATTATCTTGATGATCGATAATTCTAATAGGATGAATTAGAAAAGTTCTGATCCATCGAAAGATATTTCGTTGATGTCAATGATGGATATTGCAATATATCCTATTATCATATAGAACTGAAGCTAACTAGGTCACACAAATAAGGATGTAGGTTTGGATGTCATCAATTGAGCTAATCTAGTTCGATTGATTTAAATTAGATCCAATCAGGTTCAAAAAAATCATGCTAACATACAATTGGACCTGACTTTCTCCTTCTATCATCTTTTTGGTTCATTTTGACTAAGTCAAATTGGATTTGGCTCATTCAAAAATTGGTATAGATTTGTCCTAGTCTGACTGAACCTTATTTAGATCAAAACAGGGCTTGTCCTGATCAAAATATGGCTTGTCATAATGAGATCAGGGCTTATCCTAAAATCATGAGATAAAACTAGGATAAGGCCATTTTGACCCAGTCTTTATAGGAATTGAGGGACAAGGCATGCGCCTACTAGAGATTATTTGAGGGTGCATGCCCCTAGGTGATTTTACAAACAAAATTGAGGGTGCACACCCCCTTATGGCGTGTCCCCTTAGTGGATATGAGGATAGAGTTTGAAGGTGTTCAAATTCTAGGAGATAAAATTCATGCACCATGCTCCTTCCTTATCTAATTTTTTTCATCCCTTTTTCTGATGTTTTCGGCAACAAAAAGCAAAGAAAATTCAGATGGGGTGTGGGAAATAGATTAGAGTCCTTCTTCTTTAAGAAAACAAGTTGCTTAAAGCCCTAGGACTCTAGGGTTGGCGCATAGGTCTATATAAAGACCCCTATATCTAGGGTTTCTGCATCCCAATCTCCCATGCCCAGGTGCTAACCCTATTTCCATCTCTACTCCCCCTCTTTCAGATCTCCTTCCTCTTCTCCCTACCCAAGGAGTTAGATGAAACAGCAAGGAAAGATCAAGATCCTACTGCTGTGAAAAACAAGTCAAGATGATCCTATTCGTGAGATGGACACAGTGTTGCTGAAGATCAGATCTAAGGCACTACAAAAAGAATTCATATCTGATATTTGAAGATCAGATCTAGAAAGAGAGGATCTTTAGATCCAATCTAAGTAGACTTTGGTAGAGACTGGGCACATGCATGGCTAGCATTGGAATCTCGAAGCTTCGTCAGATCATCGCTGTGGGTAAACTATTTACCCAATCAGATTACATGAGATGTTACAAATTTTATTTTAATTTTTATTTTATAATCAAATCAATCTAATTAGATCTAAGTGTATTGGATCTTAAGAAATATTTTTAAAAAAAAATTACTTCAAATCTAATAAGATCAGATCGATCCTGCAACCTAGGAATAGTGATTCCTTCAACTGGTATCAAAGATAAATTTGTAGTTCTAGATTTATTTTTAAATTTTATCTAATTTTTTAGGATAAATTATAAAAATTCTTCTGAGTTTAGGTATAAATTATACTTACATCCAGAAATTTAAAAGATCTACTGTTATATCCTTGAGGTTTATTTTTAACCTACAAAAATCTCCCTGTGTATGGGTTAAAGTATAAGTTAAAAATAAACCTCAATGATATAATGGTAGATTTTTCAAATATCTAAGTGTAAGTATAATTTACACCTAAACTCAAAAAGATTTTTATAATTTAATTTTTTTTTTATGATCTGATTAGTTAAGTTTTAGATGTTACATGAGATGTAATTAGATCTGAAATTAGTAGATGCATTTAAAATTTTCATATATATGACAAATGCAATGCATGTCTAGACTAGTTTTATAGTTCTATGTCATGAATAGTCTAGATTCAAAAAATTTTATGATATGATCATTTAAATTTTAATTCATATGTTACATCTGATGTAATCAGATCTGAAAATGAGTTTATATATTTAAATTTTATACATGAGATGTATCCAAAGCATGTGTAGATTAGACCTTAAATTGTATAATAGTTATATGTATTAGATCTAATTATTTTATAGTTTAATCTATATTTTTGATTAAGGCATTCCTCTTGGCCATTTGGTCATTAGAGTAAGAAGGGTTTAAAGATCCTCTCTTTTCATTTGATGGGATGCTTTGTTTGCCCATCATTAAAGTAATAAATAAAAATTAAATCTAATTTTAATATTTAGAATAGTGGTGAGTCGGGTGTTGATTTTCTTGGAGATTGAAGGCTGAGTTACATTCAATTTTAATTAAAAAAATAAAAATTTTAATCAATCTTTAAAGTAGTAATTTAAAATAGTAAATTAAAGAAAATTAATTACAACTTAGCAAATCAAAAGAAAATAACTACTTAATTAATTAGGATTTTGAATTAATTAAAAGTATTCTAAAATTTTGAATCCATCTTTAACATGATTGTGGTAATTTTTTTTAATGCAAGAATTTAATATTATTAAGAATTTAGTTATGACTATAATCTATTTTCTTTGAGCATGAACCGTATCTTTCGATTATGATCCATCTCAATAGAATCATAAGTTATATAATATTTTAATTCTTAAAAATTAGTAACATGGCTTTTTAATGATTTCTTCTAATATAAACTATTAAATCAAGCATGGACTATATCTCCCGATCACTACCCATCTTCATAAATATAGCCTATTTGGATATCAATCAATAATAAAAATGTTAATGCAAGATCTCATGCATGAAAGATAATATTTAAGATTGATTAGGAGAATAATTTATTCATTGCATAAAAGAAATTATAAAAAATAAAAAAAGAGAATACAACCGATGCTCGAAGACTTCATCTACATCCCAAAATTTTGATATTTAGCTACTCATGATTTGAAATTCTCTAGCTCCCGGCATCTTCAGATCTCTCAAAATAAAGAAAAGAAAAAGAAAGAAGAAAGAAGAAGACAGAGAGAATTGAGAAGAAAGAGGTTTGGAGGGCTAATTTCTCTTATATGGGGCTCTCTCTTCAATCTCTAGCATAACAGGGCTTAAATAGATGAAAAACAAGGGGTTTGTGAGTCCTTCTTGGAGTCCAATTAGAGTCTGGATCAAAATCAAACATGCTGGAAAGTCCTGGCCATTGGATCTTGATCAAATGCCAAAAAAAATTAGAAAAACACCTTTCGGCATCAAGATCAGTGCTAGATTGATTATGGATAGTTGGATGCTTGATCGAAGCATTTTTGGTCATTTGATCATGCTTAAAAGAAGACTGGAGTCCTGATCAAACCCAGAATTGGTCCCAGCCATTAGATGCTGATCGGGAGCAACATCTGTCGTTGGATCATGCAAAAGTTGCTCTTGTAGACCACGTGGATAGGGAACGATGAAGACCGCCATCAATCTTCAGCCACCGTGCTAGATAAAATGACCAAATTAACTCTATGAGCCATGATTGTTTTTCTATGGATCCTTTAAGGGTCCATGCCGATCGTGCTGGCAGTCGGTCCATGTTGGATCACGTATGACCCTGATGTCAGGGTGACGTCATGGGCAGAGGGAGCTGGGCTGGTGCTGGGCCTTATTCATGCATGAGCTTGCATTGCAGGCTAGTGCTTGGTCTGGGCCAACTGGCAGGCTGGGCTGGCATGCAGTCGGTTGAGCTGGATTTACTGGACCGACCGATTCAACCAACCAATTTTTTAAAAGATCTTTCAACCTTCATATCTTTTACATTTTAGCTTCGATTTACGTAAAATTTGATTTGTTTGAACTAAAAAATTAAGCTCTTTAATTGGTTAGCTTCTTTCCTGTAAAATATTAATAAAAATATCAATTATTTAAAATAAATATTAAATATTATATTATTTAATATTTTTATTTATAAATTTATGATAGTTATCACACCTCCAACTTGAGTTTTACTCATCCTCGAATAAAAAAAAAAAATAGAAGTATGTACTGACTCGATAAGATATGAAGTTTCTTTAGGTCATCCTAAAGTCAGTTGATACCTGATTAAAGGTTTAAGAAATACATCATCGGATTATTAATTCTATCTCAAATCATGTTTAAGTAAAGAATATAAAAATTTAGAGTTTTTCTTTGATCTATTCTTCACCTTTGTTCTTTAAATCCTTTATTTTTAGTATGGACTTGAGTTTTTTTCATAACTAGTGCAATATTTTAACCTCTTAAGCTTTTTATCTAACCTTATAGCAAGCTTTGGATCAATGACTTCCAAACCAATTAGCTTAAGGGCATTAGGTGTAGAACACCCCTAGAACTTACTGACTCAAGTCAAATAGGCTATAAGTTAAAACTAACTGCATAATAAGCTTTTTCATATTACCCATTTTTTATGCGAATAACATTACTTACTTAGGCAACGGGATCCGATTATATGGTGGAAGACCAATATTTAGAACTTGCTCTTTATTATTTATTTTTTAATTTTTTTTCATATTTTTCTCACTCATATCCATATAAACTAGATTCTTTATTGAATATAGGCTAGAAGAAGATTTTAAAATCACTCAAAAATTTGTCTGTTTTAGACTTGATCATTTCTTGGATTTTCTTAGTAATTCGATCCTTAGTATTTCAAAAATTTTCTAAACCATTAATCAATCATCAATTAAAATGCTTGAAAAACTTTAAATTAGCACGAAATTAGGTACATAAGATTAATTATTACCATATTTGAGGACTTAATTATTTTTATTTTTTTACCCCCAACTTAATTTTCATTGTCCTTAATGGAGGAAGAAAAAAGTAGAGTATGATAAACTAATAAGAAAAGAATTCATCTGACTTAGTATATTTCTTGGTCTCAGCCTGGGCTTTATTTATTTTTTTTCTAGCATGAGTCTGTAGTTCTCCCCCCAACTTAGTTCTGAAAGAAAGGTAAACTAAAAACTAAAAAAAAAAATTAAATACAAAAAGCTAGGTTGCCTCTCAGTAAGCGCTAAGTTTAACATTTTCAGCCAGATCCTGGGAAGGAGTTTTAGGTATAATTAATTTTAGCACATCCTTCAAGGTTTCAAAAAGATGGGGCCAATCAAGAGGTCTTGTCATTATGGTAGGAAAATATTCGTGGAATACTTTTCAATGATTAGACTTAGCCCTGATCAATAGAGTATTTAGAGCAAGCATATTATACCAGAATTTAAAATTATCATAGTAATCAGAAAGAAATTATGTTTGATGGGCTAAAATTGGGAGTGGTGGTTTAGAATTTTTTTCAATTATAACCTGATCTACCCCACTTCCTTTCTTAGATATAATATATCTTGACATCAACTTTTCCTAATCAAAATCATGGCACATTTTCAAATTAATTTTAAATCTACCTCCATACATTATTTTAATATTATAGATAAATTTTGGAGGCTATCCTCGAAAGTAGTGCCAAATATAGAAAAATTATTCATATAATCATTATCTCTCGTATTAGTAATATTCCATTCAACAGCTTCTTTACGTGCTTTTAGAACATCTATAAGTTGTTCTTCCTTGGTAGGTATCATTGGTAGGGTGTCAGTAGATTCATCAGGAAGTGCTTTCAATTCTTGATCAATTGGTGATTTTAACAAGAAAGATATTGGTGGATTAGGTAGTAGCTCAAGTCTTTCAATCCATGGTGGGATGGTTTTAGGATAGAGTGTATCTACTTGGTCATTAACTTCTATATTATACCCATCTTCATCAAAATCATCCACCTCATAATGAGCCAAATAGGGATTTAATGAAGTTTTGAAAAAAATTATAGGTGAAACTTCCTCAAGTGTATTATTCACTTGTGGTTCTTAGGAAGTCTCTATTGATTCTATCATCTCATCAATTGATCCTCCTTTCTCGTTAAAAGGATTGGGTGACTCTAGGGCACTTAGGGATGGGTCCATATAAGTAAGGTGATGGAATTAGTTTATTCCACCATTCTAATTCTTTTCTATTTTTTGCTGCCTCAATTATATGGTCTAATAGAATCTTTTTAATTGTGCAAGATTATTCTATAACCATATTATGTTTGAGAGCTTTAATTGATTATTTAGGAAAAGCTTCTGGGACATTAAAAGTTTTAGCCATGTATGATTCCTCAGGATCACTCTTGAACAGACTAGGCAACTTTCTTTCCTCCTGCTATTTGAATATAAGCGCTTGCTTCTCTAGTTCTTTAAAGATTTGCATACAGGAGTGATAAGTTTGTTGTAAGGTCAGATTATTGAGTTCTAACTCATTTAATGCTAGTTGAATCCTCTTTTTAGAAGTTGACTCATTATTATTTGGAGAAGATTAATAATGTGGATAGGGCATATCATAATAAGGTGCATCCATGAATACGGGTCCTTGTGACACCGGAGTAATCACTGGTTGTGATTGCCATAAAAAATCTGGTTGAGCCCCCCATCCTAGATTATAAGTATTAAAGTATGAATTATTTTCTAGTCTATAGGCAATTTAGATTTTATCTTGATAAACTTGCTTATACATATACTCAGAAAATCGGTATGCGCATTCACTTGCATAATGAGTGGGGCTCGAATAAATTGCACAAACTTATTATGCAGGAAGAAAAAATGGATATGAAGAGTTTCTATTGGCTTCTAGATGATCTACTCTATTGGATAGCTCAGCATAAAAATTTATCTCTGATTATTATTTATTTTATTTTATTTTATTATAAAGAATAAGAAAAGAGATAAGTAGAGAGAATTCAAAAGATAAGAGTCTAGAGGATCTTAGATCTAGAGATGCTAGAGGAGAGTATTTTAATTAGGATTTGAATTATAAAAGCAAATAAGTTAAGCAAGCATGGACTCTCTATCCTAGGATTTATCTAGATCTAGATAGCTTCTAACTGCCAAGGTCATCTTTAAGTCCTCCAAGTAAAGAATCAGCTACTCAACTAGTTAGATAAGTATAAGATCGATGGAAGTCTCCCCATTGCTTTTCTTAGACATCAATTATCTTGGCCAGGTAAGCTAACAGAATTAATTAAGTAACCATCTTCCTTCAAAATGCAGTTTCTGAACTATTTGCCTTAAACACCAATCAAACTGACTAATCCTAATCTGGTCCAACTCTTAGAGTTCCTTATCCTAATGAGCTCAAATATCCTAAAGGATCAATGTCTAATTGATTTTAAATTAAGATTTAGATTAATGCAATATGAAGGGTGGTAATTTATAGGCCAAAGAAAGATGATCAAATCTATACCTTATCTTGTTTAATAGGTTATGCACTTAAAGTATATTATGAATATGCAATGCAAACAAAACAAGGTATCCAAACATATTAAGTTTTTTTTTTAAGGTTTAATTTATTTCTCTATATTAATTAAATGTTATGAGGTGTATTTATTTTCTTGTTATATTAGGTTATTAAAGCAAGAAAAATAAAAGATAGATTTTAATTAACTTAATTAGATTAATTATATTAGGTTTTATCTAAACTAATTTAGAAAATCTAGTTAATTAGAAAGTAATTTATACTAGGATTTAAAAGGCAATTAGGTAACCTATGAGAAAAGCAAAAAATTAATTTTTTAAGATAATAATTTATTCTAAGTAGTAAATTAATTATATAAAATAAGATAATTATTTAACTATGCAATTAATGTAATCTAGCTAGAAAGTAATTAATAAACCATATATGAAAAGCAATATAAAGTAGAAATTTAAAGAAAGCATAAATAATAGGTAATTAAGTAATTAAATTAAATTAATGGATAATAAAAGATAAATTTATTAATCAATAGAAAAAAGTATGAAAGGCAAAAGTAAAAAAAAATAGTAATTAATAAGCTAGAAATATAAAGCAATAAAATAAAGTAGTAAAATAAATAAGATAGAAAAATAAATGGTGCAATAAAATAAAGTAGTAAAATAAATAAGATAACAAAGTATATAAAGCAATAAATAAGAAATTAATTAAAAATTTTTAATATTTTTATTTATTTTGAAGCAATCATGCTACAGTCCCTAATAATAGTACCAAATATTTGATTGTCTATCGTTATAGCAGCAAATAAAAATTAAACTTAATTTTAATATTCAGAATAGTGGTGAGTTAGATGTCAATTTTCTCAAAAATTGAAGATTGAGTTACATTCAATTTTAATTAAAAAAATTTAAATTTAAATTAATCTTAAAAGTAAAAATTTAAAGCAGTAAATTAAAAAAAAATTATTACAACTTAGCAAATTAAAAGAAAATAACTAATTAATTAATTAGAATTTTGAATTAATTAAAAGTATTCTAGAATTTTGAATCCATCTTTAGCATGGTTGTGATAATTCTTTTTAATACAAGAATTTAATATTTTTAAAAATTTAGTTATGACTATAATCTTATTTTTTTGAGCATGAATTGTTTCTTCCAATCACGATCCATCTCAATAGAATCATAAGCTATGTAATACTTTAATTCTTAAAAATTAGTAACATGGATTTTTAATAATTTTTTCTAACATAAACTATTAAATTGAGCATGGACTATATCTCTCGATCACAATCCATCTCCATAAATATAGCCTATTTAGATATTAATCAATAATAAGCATGTTAATATAAGATCTCATGCATGGAGGATAATATTTAAGGTTGATCAGGAGAACATTTTATTTATTACATAAAAGAAATTATAAAAAATAAAGAAAAAATATAATCCACGCTTCTACGTCCCAAAATTTTGATTTTTAGCTACTCATGATTTGAAATTCTCTAGCTCCTAGCATGTTCAGGTCTCTCAAAATAAAGAAAAAAAAGAAAAGAAAAAAAGAAGAAAGAAAAAGAGAAAGAAGAGAGAAGAAAGAGGTTTGAAGGGCTAATTTCCTTCATAGGGGCTCTCTCTTCAATCTTTGGCATAACATGGCTTAAATAGATGAAAAATTGGAGGTTCGTGAGTCCTTGTTGGAGTCCAATTGGAGTTTGGATCGAAATAAAACCTGCTAAAAAGTCCTAGCCATTGAATCTAGACCAAATGCCCTAAAAAATATTAGAAAACACCTCTTGGCATCAAGATTGGCATCGGATTGATTATGGACCGTTGGATGCCTGATCAGAGAATTTTGGCCATTCGATCACTCTCAAAAGAAGGCTGGAGTCTTGATCAAATTCAAAATCGATCCCAATCATTGGATACCAATCAGGAGCGACATCTATCATTGGATCGTGCAAAAGCTGCTTTTGTAGACCACGTGGATCAGGCGCAATGAAGACCACCACCAATCTATAGCCGCAGCACGAGATAAAATGATCGAATTAACCCTATGAGCCATGAATGTTTTTCTATGGATCCTTTAAGGGTCCACGCCTACCACTCTGGAAATCGATTTATGGTGGACCACGTATGACCTTGACATCAGGGTGACATCATGGGCAGAGAGAGCTGGGCCAGCGCTAGGCCTTGTTCACCTGTGGACTTGCATTGCGGGCTAGCACTTAGTCTAGGTCGACTGGCGGACTGGGCTAGCATGCGGTCGATTGGGCCGAGTTTGTTGGATTGGCCAATCGGGCTAAACTGGCTGATTTTTTTTAAAAATCTTTCAGCCTTCATATCTTTTTCGTTTTAGCTTTGATTTATGTAAAATTTAATTCATTTGAATCATAAAATTAAGTTCTTCACATTGGTCAGCTTCTTTCCTACAAAATATTAATAAAAATATTAATTCTTTAAAATAAATATTAAATATTATATTATTTAATGCTTTTGTTTATAAATTTATGATAGTTATTGTTGGGGATAAACCCCGCTCCCATTGAAGTCCAGTCGGATGCTCAGTTGATAAAGCAATCGATGGTCAAGAGAAAGCTTCAGCGGACAAGCTTTAGCCGAGCTCCTTAGCAGTCGAGCCCCTTCCGAACCCCTTCAGTCGGTCGAACTCATTAGTTGCCGAGCCCCGGCCGAACTCCTTAATAGCCAAACTTCTTAGGAGCCAGACTTCCTAGACATCTCCTTCGACCGGGCTTCTATGGTGGCCGAACTCCTCAGCAACTGGACTCCCCCAGTCGGACTTCTATGGAAATCGAACTTCTTACAGACTATTGACGGATTCCTACAGGCGATCCTACTACCAAACGGTTACATGATAATAATGATTGTTATTTATCAAGTCAATAACAATCGGCATTGATCAGAACGGTTACGACAGTCATTAATCAAGGTAGTTACAACAAGCTCTGCCTATAAAAAGGATCCTCCAGATACGCTTATGCCAGATTCTAAAAATTCTTCTCTCCTCCTCGAAACTTTATCGAACTCCACATTGAGCACTCCATTTCTATTGGCCAGAGCTAACTTGACCGTCGGAGGGTCCTACCAGAGCCACCCCCATGGGCTCTGAATGGGACTTTATTTTTTAGGTCACCGACGGCGACCTCATTCTCCTCCACTCTAGCACGATCCAGCGTCAACTAAATTCTACACCAACAAATTTGGTGCTAGAAGAAGGGACCTCTATTCTTGAGGTTTCCTCGATCTTAAAGAAGTGCTCAGCAGTGATCTAAAGTTCTTCTCAAAAAAAATGCCTCCCAAGAAAGCTTCGACCCAGGGATCAACAGTCTTCATGGCCCGATCCCACTCAGATCCGTCTGCTCCCACTCTAACCCTAGCAACCCAGGTTCCATCTATAGCTGCAATAGATGTGGAGCAGTTCAACCTGCTCGTCTAGTAGGTTCGTGGCCTCATGGAGGTGATGCAGATGGTGCAGGCCATGCACCAGCAGGCCCCGACACTAGCTCAATCGGTGCGGGATTCTCCAGAGCCCTATGGTTCGATCTAGGAATGGCCAACTTGGGCTACCCAGCCTCCAATCCCCAAAAGGGGGAAACAGAGGAGGGAAGGCTCCTGCTCGGACCATGACTCGACCCAGGGGAAAGCTTCGTATCCATTCTACTAGAAAACCTTGAAGATCAAAGACCGTGAAGATCTCTTGGATCAAAGGCTCTTAGAAATGAGCCGACGGATTGAAGAACTCCATCACAATCCCTCCTCTCATGGTAATGATGTTTGTGCTGACCCTTCCTTTTCGTAGAAAATTATGCAGGAATCAATTCCGCCGAACTTCAAGCTCCCATAGTTTGGGAGTTACGATGGAACCACCGATCCAGTCGACCACTTGAAAGCCTTCCAAACGATGATGTTGCTCCATGGCTCACTAGATGCTATTTTGTGCTGGACTTTCTCCTTGACCCTTAAGGGAGCCGTCAGGAATTGGTACTCAGTGCTTAAGTCGAGTACCATCTTATCGTTTGATCAGATAAGCCAGCAGTTCATAGCCCACTTCATCAGTAGTCGGCGTCCACACCAAAGTTCAGATTCCCTAATGAATGTCAAGCAGAAGCAAGGGGAATCCATCTAGGCTTATGTCACCCGATTTAACGCCACGGCATTGAAGGTCCGAGACCTAGACCAATCCATTACGATGGCCGCTCAAGGGCGGCCTTTAGAAGAACGACTTGCCATTCTCCCTGAAAAAGAAGTATCCTAGAAACTTTGTTGACATGCTAGCTTGGGCTGAAGGTTATGCCCGGACTGAGGAGGCCTTCAAGACCAAGGATGATGAAGCCAGTGGCGAGCGGCAAGTCGGCGGGCCGGGCAGGTCCATCGAAGAAGAAAAGTCGAGTAAAGCTCGACCGCATTCTCGGACTCCTTCTGGGCGCAGGCGAGCCCGAACTCCCCCTCAGGTTCGAAGGTGGGGAAGCCCTGATGGAAGGACATACCGAGGTTCTCCCCAATACCAAGGTTCTTCCCAGCGTCAAGGTTCTCCCCAGTGTCGAGGTTCTCCCCAACGGACATTTCACAACTACGCCCCCCTTAACGCTCTGAAGACCCAAGTGCTGATGAAAATCAGGGAACAACTTTCGAGATCGGAGAGCATGCGTTCCCGCCCCAGCAAATGCAATCCCAATAAGTTCTGCCTTTATCATCGGAATCACAGCCATGACACTGAGGAGTGCATCCAACTCCAGGATGAGATCGAAGAGCTTGTCAGGCGAGGTAGACTTGGTCAATTCCTACGAAGACGATCTGAAGGGTGGGAGGATCGGCTGAGGGTGCTACCATCAAGGGGGGAGGACCAAGAAGATTGGTTGCCTCTCGGTGTCATCAATACTATCTTGGAGGGACTTCAATGAGAAGAGGCCAGCAGATCCAAAGGATCGATGAAGAGATGGAGGATCGAGAAATCTGTGACCTTTACCGAGGTGGACGTCCAGGGGGTCCAATTTTCGCACAACGACGTGGTTATAATCTCTTTGAACATTGCCGATTATGATGTACGCCACATTTTGGTGGATAATGGAAGTTCAGTCGATGTGTTGTTTTACGATGCCTTCTAAAAAATGTCCATACTCGATGACCACTTGGGGCCTATGAACTCCTCGCTGATAGGATTCACTGGCAACGCCATACCAGTTGAGAGCATAATAACTTTGGTTGTGACAGCAGGGCAACGCCCAAAACTGGCCAAAGCATAGGTCGATTTCCTAGTCGTGAGAACTCCGTCTGCCTATAATGCCATTCTTGGCCAACCTGATCTAAATGCACTTCGGACGGTGGTGTTGACCTATTATTTGAAGATGAAATTCTCGATAAGTCATGGGATCGGAGAGGTCAGGGGAGACCAAGCTTTGGCGAGGCACTGCTACTCAATCGCCCTACATAAGGAGAGCAGTCCGACTCTTATCTTGTTGATGAATTTGATGTCTGTAACGACCTCACTGAGGAGCAGAGCGAGCCTATGGAGGACCTCATCTTTGTGCCCTTAAATGATGGGAACGTCGAGCATGCGGTGCAGATCGACTCCAACTTGGTAGGGAAAGTTTGGGAGCAACTCATTACCTTCCTCAGAAGAAATGCGAACGTCTTCGCCTGGACCCCAGCAAACATGCCAGGGATTGTCGCCGAGGTCATGGAACATCAGCTGGCCATCAACCCAAGGCATCGGCCGATAAAAGAAAAGATGCACCACCACACCCCGGAGAGGCAGAAAGCAATTGTCGAAGAAGTAAACAAGCTTCTCAAAGTTGGATTCATCTAAAAAGTTCTTTATCCGACCTGGGTCTCAAATGTGATCTTCGTCAAAAAGGTGAATAACAAGTGGAGGATGTGCATGGACTTCAAAAAGCTGAATAAGGTTTGCCTGAAAGACAGTTACCCTCTACCCAGGATTGATCAACTAATGGATGCGACCTCAGGCTATGAGCTCCTCACCTTCATGGATGCCTTCTCTGGTTATAACCAGATATGGATGGCACCTGAGGATGAGGAGAAGACCGCTTTCATTACTGACCGTGGTCTTTATTGTTATAGGTTCATGCTCTTTGGGCTAAAAAATGCAAGGGCAATGTACCAGCATTTGGTCAATAAGATCTTTAAGGAGTAGATCGACCGCAACATGGAGGTGTATGTGGATGATATGCTCGTCAAAAGTCGAGCTTCAACAGACCACCTCGCCGACCTTAAAGAGACCTTTGGTGCACTCAAGAAGCACAAGATGAAACTGAACCCGACTAACTGCGCCTTTGGCGTACCTCAAAAAAGTTTCTGGGGTTCATGGTGTCAAGATGCAGGATTGAAGCAAACCCCAAGAAAATCTGAGCCATTCAGGAGATGACCACCCCAAAAATAATCAAAGAAGTTCAGCACCTGATCGAAAAGATGGCATCCCTAAATCATTTTGTCTCAAGGTCGGTCGAATGATGTATGCCCTTCTTCTAAGTTCTCAGGCAACCAAAAAACTTCTGCTGGACGATGGAGTGCCAACAGGCATTCGAGAAGCTTAAAAACTATCTCAGCTGACCTCCACTACTAGAAAAACTCAAACCTAGAGAGGAATTATTTCTATACCTAGCTGTCTTTCCGGTGGCCCTAGCCGCAGTCCTGATCAAAGAGGAAGCGAAGATGCAGCGATCGGTCTACTATGTGAGCCAGGTCCTGAGGGATGTGGAGATCAGATACTCTAGATTAGAAAAATTGATTTAGTCTCTTCTAATTGCTGCCTAGAGACTCCAACCTTATTTTCAGGAGCACACCATTACGATCCTCATAGACCAATCAATAAAAGCAGTCCTTCACCGAGCGGATGCTTTCGGGAGAATCGCAAAATGGGCAATCAAGCTTACAAAGTTTGACATTAACTACCAACCTTGACTATCGATCAAGGCCCAGATACTGGCAGATTTTATGTTAGAATGCACCATTCCAATCAAAGCCGAGCTTGAACAGAATGAGACCGACGCCCTACTATCGCAGTCGAACCTCCTCGAGGAAAGTGCCGACCTCCCAAAAGGCTTTTGGGCTTTGCATGTGGATGGCTCATCAACTCCATCGGAGCTGGCGCGGGGCTGATTTTAATTAGCCCCGAGGGCGTCGTCGTCGAGTACGCACTACGCTTTGAGTTTTCTGCGACCAACAATGGGGCCAAATATGAAGCACTGATTGTCGGATTAAAAATAGCAAGGAAATTGAAAGTAGATCGACTTCAAGTCTGCAGCGATTTTCAGCTGGTGGTAGGCCAAGTTAATGGCAGCTATGAGGCACGGGAGGATAGTATAGTGAGATACCTTGGGAAGATGAGGGATTTGACTCCGGCCTTTGATAGTTTTGGCATTCGATAGATTTTGAGGGTGAAAAATGTAAGAGCCGATCTTCTCTCCAAGTTGGTCACTTCAGCCCCAGCCAAGCTTCCCAAAGAACTATTCTTGGAGACTCTGAAGTGCCTAACCATAGATGAACCCTAGGTCATTCTATAGATGAAATTCGAGCCAAGCTGGATTGACCCATTGGTCGCCTACCTCAAGGAGGGGGTCCTTCCTCATGACCCAAAAGAAGCTCGAAAACTCAGGAATCAGGCCTTCCGCTATGTTTTGTATGAAGGCAGGCTGTACAAGAGGTCATACTCGCTCCCACTACTGAGATGTCTCCGACCTTCAAAGGCTGACCTCGCATTATGGGAGGTGCACGAGGGACTCTGTGGAAGTCACTTAGGAGCCAGGTCCCTGTCGCAAAAACTACTTCAATAAGGGTACTATTGGCTGACCTTGTTTCGTGATTTCGTGGAGTATGTGAAGAAGTACGATCGTTATCAGAAAAATGCAAACGTACAAAGATAGCCGACCTCCGAGCTTGCTCCGCTAAGTGCACCTTGGCCATTTGCGCAATTGGGAATTGATATACTTGGCCCATTTCTGATGGCATCTGGGTAGTGGAAGTTCCTTCTGATCGTAATTAACTATTTCACCAAGTGGGTCGAAGCCGAACCACTAGCGAAGATTACCAAGGCCAAGGTGCAGGACTTCATCTGAAAATCGCTGGTCTATCGGTTAGGTCTGTCCCGAACCCTCATAATCGATAATGGATGATAATTTGCTAGGGTGAGGTTCGCTGAGTTCTATGAAGAACTAAACATATCCCACTGCTTCACATCGATGGCTCACCTGCAGACCAATGGGGAAGCTGAGGTGACCAACCGGATTCTATTGCAAGGCATCAAGATGAGGCTCGACAGAGCAAAAGGGGCCTGGGTAGATGAACTCTACCATGTCCTTTAGGCATACCGAACTACACAAAGGGTGCCGACCAAGGAAACACCATTTTCCTTGGCCTTTGGGATGGAGGCAGTCATTTCGATCAAATTTAAGCTTCCATCTACACGAGTTATGGCCTTCAATGAGCAGCACAACCCACAGAACCTAAGAGCTCACCTCGACCTGCTGGAAGAGAAAAGGGAGGAAGCCCATATCCGGATGGTGGCCTACAGATGGAAGGTGGCCCGATACTACAACTCCAGAGTTAGACACAAGACATTCAAATTGAGGGACTTAGTGCTCTGACGAGTTGCCGTCTCTCTATCTCAGAGCCAGGGGAAGCTCGCCCCTAATTGGGAAGGCCCGTATGAAATGGTGGAGGTCATCTAGGCTGATACTTATCGCCTGAAGAAGCTCAGAGGAATGTTGCTTCCACGACCCTGGAACTCAGAAAACCTAAGGATGTATTACCAATAATCTTCCTTCAATAAAACTCCTTCATTTCAGCATTATTGATCCCTGGTGCAAGAATTACATGACGAGAGAAAATAAACAATCCAAAGGCCGTATCAGGAATAGGAGGAGAACCTCGTCTTAATATGAAGCGAGTCGAAGTCCTTCAATCTCAACTACAGAAGATAAGATCTCCTCCGAGGCAACCTTAGCTGCAGGAGATAAGATCTCCCCCGAGGCAACCTCGCCTATAGGAGATAAGATCTCCCCCGAGGTAACCTCACCTCGGCTATAGAAGATAAGATCTCCCTCGAGGCAACCTCGATCGTAGGAGATAAGATCTCCCCCGAGGCAACCTCGACTGTAAGAGATAAGATCTCCCCTGAGGCAACCTCACCTCGGCTGTAGGAGATAAGATCTCCCCCGAGGCAACCTCGATCGCAGGAGATAAGATCTCCTCCGAGGCAACCTCGGCTGTAGGAGATAAGATCTCTCCCGAGGTAACCTTATCTTGGCCACAGGAGATAAGATCTCCTCCGAGGCAACCTCGACTGTAGAAGATAAGATCTCCCCTGAGGCAACCTTACCTCGATCGCAGGAGATAAGATCTTCCCTGACACAACCTAGACTGTAGGAGATAAGATCTCCTCCGAGGCAACCTCAGCTGTAGAAGATAAGATCTCCCCCGAGGCAACCTCACCTCGACTATAGGAGATAAGATCTCCTCAAGGCAACCTCGACCATAGGAGATAAGATCTCTCCTGAGGCAACCTCGACTGTTGGAGATAAGGTCTCCCCCAAGGCAACCTCGACTATAGGAGATAAGATCTTCCTCGAGGCAACCTCACCTCGACTGCAGGAGATAAGATCCCCCCTAAGGCAACCTCGACCGTAGGAGATAAGATCTCCCTCGAGATAACCTCGACCGTAGGAGATAAAGATCTCCTTCGAGGCAACCTCGACTATAGGAGATAAGATCTCCTTCGAGACAACCTCGACCGTAGGAGATACGATCTCCTCCGAGGCAACCTCGACTGTAGGAGATAAGATCTCCATCGAGGCAACCTCACCTCGGCTGTAGGAGATAAGATCTCCTCTGAGGAAACCTCGACCACAGGAGATAAGATCTCCTCAAGATAATCTCGACTGCAGGAGATAAGATCTCCCCCGAGGCAACCTCGGCCGCAGGAGATAAGATCTTCCTCGAGACAACCTCGACTGTTGGAGATAAGATCTCCTCCGAGGCAACCTTACCTTAGCCACTGGAGATAAGATCTCCCCCAAGGCAACCTCACCTCGGCTGCAAGAGATAAGATCTCTCCCAAGCCAACCTCGGCTGTTGGAGATAAGATCTCCCTGAGGCAACCTCGATTGCAGGAGATAAGATCTCCCCCGAGACAACCTCAGCTGTAGGAGATAAGATCTCCCCCGAGGCAATCTTACCTCGACTGTAGGAGATAAGATCTCCCCCGAGCCAACCTCGACTGCTGGAGATAAGATCTCGTCCGAGGCAACCTCGACTGTAGAAGATAAGATCTCCCCCGAGGCAACCTTACCTCAGCTATAGGAGATAAGATCTCCCCCAAGCCAACCTCGACTGCTGGAGATAAGATCTCTCCCGAGATAACCTTGATCGTAGGAGATATGATCTCCCCGAGGCATCCTCGACTACAGGAGATAAGATCTCCTCCGAGCGTCCGTATCAACCTCGATCACTGGAGATAAGATCTCCCCTGGGGCAACCTCACCTCGACTGCTGGAGATAAGATCTTCCACGAGACAACCATGGCCGTAGGAGATAAGATCTCCCCCGAGGCATCCTAGGCTGCAGGAGATAAGATCTCCCCCGAGCGCCCGTATTAACCTCGGCCATAGGAGATGAGATCTCCCTAGAGGTAACCTCTGGGGTAGGAGATATGATCCCCCGAACTTCAACTTCAATGGATGCAGAGCTCGGAAAAGGACTTCGGCAGTCGCCTATTTTGGTACTCCCTTCGTTCGAATTTCAAACTCAAAAGTGGGGGGACTATTGTTGGGGATAAATCCCACTCCCACCGAAGTTCAGTCAAATACTCAGCCGACAATGCAACTGATAGCCAAGGGAAAGCTTCAGCGGACAAGCTTTAGTCAAGCTCCTTAGCGGCCGAGCTCCTTTCGAACCCCTTCAGTCGATCGAACTCATTACCGACCGAGCTCCGATCGAACTCCTCAGTTGTCAAACTTCTCAAGAGCCAGACTCCCTAGACATCTCCTTCGATCGGGCTTCTACGGTAGCCAAACTTCTCAACAGCTGGACTCCTCCAGTCAGACTTCTATGAAAGTCAAACTCCTTACAGACTGTTGACGGATTTCTACAAGCGATCCCACTACTAAACGGTTACACGACAATAATGATTGTTATTTATCAAGTCAATAACGATCGATATTTATCAAGTCAATAATGATCGGCATTTATCAAGTCAATAACGATCAGCATTGATCAGGATGGTTATGACAGTCATTAATCAAGACAGTTACAACAAGCTCCACCTATAAAATGGATCCTCCAGATATGCTTACGTCAGGTTCTAAAAACTCTTCTCTCCTCCTCAAAACTCTGTCGAACTTCATATTGAGCACTCCATTTCTGTTGACTAGAGCTAATTTGACCGTCGGAGGGTTCTGCCGGAGCCACCCCCATTGGCTCCGGACAGAACTTTATTTTGCAGGTCACCGACGGTGACCTCATCCTCCTCCACTCCAGCACGATCCGACATCAACTAAATTCTGCACCAACAGTTATCATGCTCTTATGGTGTGTAAGGGTGCTGCGCATTTATCCTTAATCAGAAATCAAAAATTTATTTTTCTATAAAATCGTAGATCCAAAAATCCTAAGATCTTACATGCTTTGATCTTGAACCATGTTTTGACTTAATTAAGAATTAAGTTTATAAAATTAATTAGGTCTAAAAATTATGAATTTTTAGATCTAAGATATTTTCATAAAATATGAGTTTGGATATGGATAGCTTGATTAGGTCTAGCGGTTGACCAAACCGAATAAAGAGTTGGTTAAGTGGGATCAAGAGTGCTTAAATTTGACCAGCCCATTAAATGTAAGTCTTGGTCAAGGTTGACTCATAGTTACATGTGGTCGATCAATTTAAGACCTAATTTGGCTCCACGACTCAAGCCTGGATTGTAGGCTAATCCGATCAGTTGTGGTCAGACAAGTCGGTGTCTAAGATAAGTTTGGCAGATACAACCAGTGATCTTTAATTAGGAGCTATTCGACCTGAATGTGCTCACGGTGAGTTAATGGCATATCCCTTCCATCGATCTCATTTACCTGATCGATTGGATCGACCCCATTTTGGTTTGAGGTGGCTAATGATTCAAGCTAACCCATGCCATGAGGTTAGTCATAATCGTTATGACTAGTCGAGTCTAAGAGACCTAAATTAAAATCTTTCTTAAGAAAATATTAAGTCATTGGTCTTCGACCATTATAGATGTGCAGGCCCTTTTCAGGATTGATTATTCTCAATTGGATATAGTGGTTTAGTTGCACTAAAAAGATGCAACCATATATATTAAGTATAGGATGCTACGAATTGGAGGATGGGTTGGGCTCAATATTTTGGATATGGTGAGGATCCCAATTAGGAATCCAGTTCATGCAAATGGTGGATCTAACTTAATTAAGGAATGGAGCAATATTTCGGACATGGTGAGCTTCATGAATTAGAGACCAAGTTGGTGCACCATGTTTGAAAAAATATTGGATAAGAGTTATCCACCCATTAGCTGATCCATCACCAATAAATGTTAGGTGAGGTGGTGAGCCAGTCGATGGGACCATACTATCTACTAAAAGTCAATAATCGTGGAGACTTTCACATCTTTGCTAAGAGAGTGTAGAGATCCAAAAAAAATAGTGGAAGCCTAAATTTATTTAAAAATAAAATTTTTAAATAAATTGGTCAAGTCAAATTATAAGTCTAACTAGAAACTTTGACTCTCTGTAGAAAAATATCTACATCAAATCTCCTAATCTAAATCCTAGATACCCACAATTTGACCAGATTCAATTACAAGGATTGGCTAAGAAACTTCAAAATTATTTTGAGTTTCGAGAAACTATCCTATATATTGAATCAAAAACTTCCTACTCTTTCAATCCATTTGACTGCTGATCAGAGAGCGTCTCATGAAAAGTGATCTGACAATGACAACAAAGTTAAGTGCTATATGTTGGGCTTAATGTCTGATGAGTTGTAGTGCCAACATGAGGATGTTAGGATTGCACGTCAAATGTTGGCTCTCCTACAAGAATTATTTGGTGAATAGAGTTGACAGCATGCTACCAAGTCTCAAGAAGACTCTTTAAGGTGCAAATGCATGATGGGTAGTTGGTCTAAGATCATTGCCTGAGGATGATTAAGGACCTGAAAGAGCTTAAGAAGCTTAGTGTCTTGATGGACAAGAAACTATAGATTGATGTGATCCTATAGTCCTTGACTAATTCGTATGAGCAGTTTATTATGAACTTCCATATGAATAAGCTCCAGTTCACCTTAGTGGAGTTGATGAATATGCTGGTTACTACTGAGCAGACTTTGAAGGGTTCAAAGGGCTCAGTTCTTGCTATGGAGCAGACTTCTTCTAAGAGAAAGTCTTTTAGAAAGAAGAAGAAGTTTGCAAAAAAGTAGAAAATAGAGAAAAAAAGAAGGGCAAGCCGAAGAAGAAGGCCACAGAGAAAGAAAAGTCTAGATACGATACTTATTCTGCAATCCTTGACAGAGCATATGGGAATTCATGACACTGTTAGATATATGTGCCCTAGAAGCCAGAATTGGCTGACACTTGTAATACACTTCTAGGGGCAAAATTGTAATTTTGACTATAATTAATGAAATGGGTTATTTTCTATCACACCTGTGTATTTAGTGTCTGTGATACATCCTTTGAGTTAATGGTAATGATAATTCATATTTTCAAGAGTTGAAAATTTAAGACATGAATAATCATTATTAACTCATAAACAGCTCCCGACCATAGGATCATCACGAGGATGGTGATTGATCCGGAAGGTTGGTGTACGATCGCTTCTCTTTAGTAGATGAGTCTTGAGTCTACGGTGTGGAGACACCGGAGCGAGAGTACAGGTACTCGTTAGAGAACGAGGGCACTGAGCGTGACCACCTCGAGTAGTCATTAGGAAGTCTACCTTCTCGTCAATGACTGACTCGATGCTGCAGTAGTGTGTCTGGTTCTTTGACCTGAGATGCATCGGCAGTTCACCTTGAGGGTGTTATAGTTTGACTACACCATTACTCGGTCTCCTAGCCATATGGAACCCTGAGGTGTATGTTGGCTATAGCATGTTCATTGTAGGAACTGGATTGCATCAAGATGGGATCTATCTACCTCGGTGGTAGAGGAGTAGCCCTATGATGATCATGAGAATCAAGTCCAGAAATCCCATGGCCATGGTAGAGTGAAATAATAGAAAGAGTTTCTATTTAGATTTTCACATTGGACTCGAATCGAATGATTACATCATATGACAGAGACTAGGGTTTGACGAGTTCACCTTAACCCTAATCTGATCGGGGCTCAAGATAGAAGAACTTAATCACACAGGTAGCTGCACCAAGAGGTTCGCATTCAGCTCTGATGGGTTGCCACCATATACTGCTAGGTGTCACTGGTGGATTTTGGGAGCAATTAGAATGATTTAGATGATCGATCATTCTAGCTGTTCGAATCAGAAGAGTTCTGATCCATCGAAAGGAGTTTCGATGATGTCTATGATAGAGATCATGACATATCCCATTACCATACAGAACTGAACCTAACTGGGTCACACAAACAAGGGTTTGAATCTGGTGATCATCAATTGAACTGATCTAGTTCAATTGATCTGAATGAGATTCAATTAGGTTCAAGGAAATCGTGCTAGCACTCGATTGAACCTAACGTTCTTCTTTTACTATCATAAATAAGTTGTCCTGACTGAGCCAAAGGAGTTTGTGCTCAATCAGAGGCCTTCATATGGTCTGACTGGAGGTTGTCCAAGTCAGAATAGGTTGTCTTATTTGTAAGACATTACCTGCCATTTTTGGTCACCTGCCATTTCTTGTTCTTTGACTTTGGTCAAAAGTCTACCTTTGACTGGTCAAACGTTGACCATTGACCCTTTGACTTTTGACCACATGTCATGCACCTATTGGAGAGCTGGTGGGGGCCTGTCCCCCTGCCAGAACCTGGCAAGGAGAAGGGCGCACGCCAAGGGTGGCGTGAGCCCAAGTAGGAGGCGCCTAGGAGTCCTTGTTGGACAAGGACTCCACCTCCCTTTTGGATTCCAATCAGAGTTCTACTAAGAATCCAGTTTGACTGGTCTTAGGCGCCCTCTAAGGAGGAATCCAGGGGTCTCTATTCCAACCAATCAGATTTAGATCTGATTTCACAAAGGGTTGTGATTGGTTGAGAGGAAGAGGAGTTGGATCACAAGAGGTCTATAAATAAGACCCTGCGCCCAACCCTAATTCTAAGTGAATTCAATTGAGAAACCCCACGCCCCAAGGCTGCCTCTCCCCTCCTTCTCCATGCCATAGTCTCTTCTCCCCTTGCTCTCCACGTCCAAAAGTGTTTTGGACTTTAGGTTGGTGCGATTCAGATCAAGGAAAGGCGATCAAAAGCAAGAAGGCTGCGCTGCTGCAAAAGGACGACTGCAGATCTTCAAAAGAGTTTTGAAGATCCTCCAGATCAGATCCAGATCTGATTTTTGGAGGTGTGATAGAGAAGAAGAGGATCTCCAGATCCAACCCGAGTGGATACCGGTAGAGGCCAGGCGCTTGCGTGGCTAAGATCCAGAACCTTCCGCTGCAATCAGGATCATCTACAGGGTAATAGGATTACCCAAATCAGGTAAATTAAATTTGATTTAATTTATCTTATTTTATTTTATTTATTAAAATAATAAGAATCAGATCTGAAACATATCAAGATCTGATTGAGATCAAGAGAAAATTTTTGAAATATATCTCTTGATCTAATCAGATCTGGACGAACCTGGACCGGGAAATCAGGATTTCCCTTCAACTGGTATCAGAGCCATGGTTCTAAATTGTTTAGATCTGATTTTAATTTTATTTTAATTAGAAAATAAAGTGATTTCAGATGTCACATGAGATGTGATCAGATCTGAAATCAGAAAAATTAAAATTAAATGATTTGGATCTAAGAACATGAAGATATGCATGACTAGTTCTAGAATAGAATAGTTCTATAGAATAGTTTTGCATGTCTTTGATTTAATCTGATTAAATCATATTTTAGATCTTCTTATTTACTATTTTCTGATATTATAAGTGTTATAATAACATCTGATAAACAGCAAATAAAAATTATTTAATTTTAAATATCATATGAGATATGATAGATGCATGACTAGACTAGTTGTAGAATAGTTCTACATAATTGTCTAGATTAGAATTTATTTTGATTAGATCAATTTAAATCTAATTTTTTAGATTATTATGTGATAATTTAGATCTGAAAACATGCATGATTTGATACATGAGATGTATGCAAAATATGCCTTGATTAGATCTAAATTTGTATATGAGATATATGATATAGATCTATAACTGTTTTGTAGATTTACATGTTCCTGATTAAGGCGTTCCTCTTGGCCGTCCGGTCATAAGAACGAAGAAGGGTTTAAAGGCCCTCTCTTCCCATTCGATGGGGTGTTCTTATGACGTGTAGGGGTGCTGCGTGTTCGTCCTTAATCAGAAACCCAAAACTTACTTTCTGCAAAACCCTAGATCCTGAAACCCTAGGATTTATTGTGCATATTTTGTTTATGAACCCAACTTAATTAAGAATTAAGTTTATGGAATATTAATTAGGTCTAAAATTGAGAATTTCAGATCTAAGACATATTCATAATACTGGGTTCGGGCTTGGGTAGCTCAATTAGGTCTAAGCGGTTGATCAAACCGAATCAAGAGTTGGTTAGATGGGATCAACAATGCTTAAATTGACCAGCCTAATAGGATTAAGTCTGGGTCAAGATCGAGTCACGATCAAGCAAGACCTAATTAGGCTCAGAGGTTAGAGTCTGGATTGTAGGCTAACCCAATTGGTTCTGACTCAACAATTTGGTGTCTAAGGTAAGTTTGGCACAGACGACCGACTGGTTTTTAATTGGAAGCTACTCGACCTGAATGCGTTCTTGTGCGAGTTAACGGCATATTCCTTCCACCGGTCTCACTTACCTGGCCATATCTGTTGACACAGTTCTGATCTGAGGTGGTCAATAATCCGAGCTGACCCATGCCACTAGGTTAGTCATAATTGTTATGACTAAGCCAAGTCTAGTTTAATGAGACCTGAATCAATTCTCCCTAAGAAAAGATTAAGTCCGAGGTCTTCCACCATTGTAGACGTGCGGGCCCTTCCCGGGGTTGATTGTTCTCGGCTGGATACAGTGGCTCAGTTGCACCGGGAAGACGCAACCATGTCTATTAGGCATTGGATGCTATGGGCTGGAGGATGAGTTGGGCTCAATATTCCGGATACGGTGAGAGACCCAATTAGGAACCCAGTCTATGCAAATGGTGGGTCTGACTTAACTAAGGAGTGGATCAATATTCCGGATACGGTGAGATTCATGAATTAGAGACCAAGTTTGGGTGCACCATGATTAGAGAATCATTGAACAAGAGTTGTTCACTCATTGGCTAACCCATCACCAATAACTGTTAGGTGAGGTGATGAGTCAGTTGGTGAGACCGCACCACCCACTAGAAATCATCAATCGCGGAGATTTTCGCATCTCTACAGAGGGAGTGTAGGGATCCGAGAAAATAGTGGGAGCTAATTTGTTTAAAAATAAAATCCCTAAACAAATTGGTCAAGTCAAAATTACAGTATCTAACTAGAATCTTTGACTCTCTACAGGAAAATGTCTGCGTCCAACCCACTGGCACGTATCCTAGACACACATAGACTGACTGGACCCAATTATAAAGATTGGCTCAGGAACTACAAAATTGTTTTGGGTTCAGAGAAGTTAACACATGTTTTGGACCAGGACCCTCCCACCTTACCAGCTCGTCCATCCACTGAACAGAGAGCGTCTCTGGAAAAATGGATTGACGAAGACAATAAGGCCAGATACTACATGTTGGGCTCGATGTCTGATGAGCTCCAGCGCCAACATGAAGATATCGGGACTGCTCGCCAAATGTTGGCTCACCTGCAGGAGATGTTTGGTGAACAGAGTCGCGCAGCCAAATATCAAGTCACGAAAATGACTTTTTAAGGCTAAGATGCGTGATGGGCAGTCAGTCCAAGATCACTGTCTGACAATGATCAAGGACATGGAAGAGCTTGAGAAGCTCGGTGTGAAGTTGGACTTGGACTTGCAGAACGATATTATTCTGCAATCCTTGACTGATGCATATGGGCAATTCATCATGAATTACCACATGCATAAACTTCAAAATTCCTTGGCCGAGTTGATGAATATGCTGGTTACCGCTGAGCTTTCTATGAAAGGTTCTAAAGGCTCAGTTCTTGCTATGGAACGGACTTCTTCCAAAAGAAAGTCTTATGGAAAGAAAAAGAAGTCTGTGAAAAAGCAAAAGGTAGGAAGGATCAAAGAAGAAGAAGGCAGAACCGAAGAAGAAGGTCGATGGCAAAGGAAAGTGTTTCCATTGCAACAGCGACGGCCATTGGAAGCGGAACTGCCCTACTTACCTGGCCACCCTGAAAGAACAAGAAGGAAGGTCCTTCTGGAGGTATGCTCGTTATTGAGTCTAACCTTACGGTTTCTTCTGCATCCAGTTGGGTGCTTGACTCTGGTTCTAGTGCTCATCTGTGCACTTCTATGCAGGGTCTTGAGGATAGCAGGAGGCTGAGGGATGGAGACATGATCCTACGCGTCGGTAATGGAGCAAGAGTTGCTGCAGTAGCCGTGGGAACATACCCTCTGCGATTACCATCTGGTTTAGACTTAGTTTTAAAAGACTGTTATTATGTGCCTGCAGCTAGCAGGAATTTGATTTCTGTTTCATGCTTAGCACAAGAAGGTTATGTGATCACCTTCTTTAAGGACCATTGTAACATTCTTTATGAAAGAAATAAAATTGCAAATGGTTTCCTTGTTAATGGTCTTTATCAGTTGCATATTGATGTACCTGTTTTAACTATCGAGCAAAACGTGAATGCCAAACGACCTAGGGATAGTCCAAACGACAGATATCTATGGCACCTGAGATTAGGTCATATAGCAGAAGATAGGATTAACAAATTGGAGAAAAATGGGCTATTGAGTCCATTGACTTTTGAGTCATATCCAACTTGTGAATCTTGTCTTCAAGGCAAAATGACTAAACTCCCTTTTGTTGGACATGGGGAGAGGGCCACAGATCTCCTTGCCCTAGTACATACTGATGTGTGCGGCCCATTCGATGTGCCGGCTAGAGGCAATTTTGTCTACTTCATTACCTTTACCGATGATCTGTCTAGGTATGGGTATGTGTATCTTATGAGACATAAGTCTGAAGCCTTTTGAAAAGTTCAAAGAATTCAGACATGAAGTAGAAAAACAAACTGGAAAACCCATTAAGGTTCTTCGATCAGATCGAGGAGGTGAATACCTTAGCCGGGAATTCCTAGACTATCTTAAGGAAAATGGCATAGTCTCTCAATGGACTCCACCAGGAACACCTCAACTCAACGGGGTTTCAGAACGGAGAAATCGGACTCTATTGGATATGGTTCGATCCATGATGAGCTTCACAGACCTCCCAGATTTTCTTTGGGGACATTCATTATTAACTTCAATCTATTTACTGAATAGGGTTCCCTCTAAAACCGTTCCTACCACACCGTATGAGATATGGCACGGTAAGAAACCAAGTCTGAGTCATCTCAGAATTTGGGGTTGTCCGGCTTATGTCAAAAGACAACAAGCGGACAAGTTAGAGTTTAGGTCCTTTAGAGCTCGATTCATAGGATATCCTAAAGAGTCATTAGGATACTATTTCTACATTCCAGAAGACCACAATGTGATTGTGAGTCGACATGCCATATTTCTTGAAAAATAGTTTATTCAAGATAGTGGCATTGGAAAGCAGATTAAGCTTGATGAGAAAGTCTCACAAGCAGAACGAGCTAAGGACCAAGTGGAACCAAATCAGGTTGAGCCAATAAGAACACTACCTCCTCCACCTCGTAGATCGGAAAGAGTTTCCCGTCCCCCTGAAAGATACTTAGGTATTATTTCAGAGGACGTAGAGGAAATGTTCCTCATAGGTAATGGTGCTCATGGTGATGATCCCAAAACCTACAACGAGGCGATATCAGATATCGACTCCGAGAAATGGCTTGAGGCAATGAAGTCAGAGATCGACTCGATGCACTCAAACCAAGTCTGGACCTTGGTAGATCCACCAGAAGGTATAGTACCTATTGGGTGTAAATGGATCTTCAAGAGAAAGATTGGTGCAGATGGGAATGTGGAGACATTCAAGGCTAGACTGGTGGCAAAAGGTTATAGTCAACGTGAAGGCATTGACTATCAGGATACCTTTTCCCCGGTAGCTATGCTAAAATCCATCCGCACATTGCTTGCTGTTGCAGCCTATTTCGATTATGAAATATGGCAAATGGACGTGAAAACGGCATTCCTAAATGGATATCTTGAGGAAGATATCTATATGGAACAGCCGCTAGGTTTCACATCCAGTGATACTGATCACAAGGTTTGCAAGCTGCAAAGGTCCATATATGGACTTAAGCAAGCATCTCGGAGCTGGAACACTCGTTTCAATGATGTGATCAAAAAGTTTGGTTTCATCAAAAATGAAGAGGAACCATGTGTTTTCAAAAGGGTCAGTGGGAGCGCTGTTGTCTTCCTCGTATTGTACGTGGATGACATCCTCCTTATTGGGAATGATATTCCCATGTTGACATCAGTCAAGATGTGGTTGTCCAAGGAATTCTCCATGAAAGACCTAGGTGAAGCATCCTTTATTCTAGGAATTAAGGTCTATAGGGATAGACCGAATAGGATGCTAGGACTTTCACAGAAGATGTACATAGAGGAAGTACTAAAGAGGTTTAGTATGGAAAACTCTAAGAGGGGATTAATACCCTTCAGACATGGTATTCATCTTTCCAAGAAGATGTGCCCCAGCACACCTGAGGAAATAGAACGCATGAGCAAGATCCCTTATGCTTCTGCAATAGGGAGCCTCATGTATGCCATGCTATGTACACGACCTGATATAGCCCATGCTGTGAGTGTCACAAGCAGATATCAGTCAAATCCAGGTGAAGAACACTGGACTTCTGTGAAATGTATCCTTAAGTACTTGAGAAGAACTAAGGATATGATGTTGGTCTTTGGTAACGGAGAACTCCAAGTCCAGGGATACACAGACTCGGACTTCATGTCCGATATAGATGATCGAAAGTCGACATCTGGCAGACTGTTTGTGCTGGAAGAGTTCCTAAGCAAACGGTGATACCATCTCATCCGCGATTACCTTGAGAAAGGTTACGTTGAGGTCAAGAGAGTCAACTCCGCAGATAATGTGGCAGACCCACTTACAAAGCCGTTGGGCCAGCAGAAGATCGAAGCCCACCTTGAGAAGATGGGACTTAGACTTGTAGCCAATTGGCTTTAGGACAAGTGGGAGATTGTTAGATATATGTGCCCTAGAAGCCAGAATTGGCTGACACTTGTAATACACTTCTAGGGGCAAAATTATAATTTTGACTATAATTAATGAAATGGGTTATTTTCTATCACACATGTGTATTTAGTGTCTGTGATACATCCTTTGAGTTAATGGTAATGATAATTCATATTTTCAAGAGTTGAAAATTTAAGACATGAATAATCATTATTAACTCATAAACAGCTCCCGACCATAGGATCATCACGAGGATGGTGATTGATCCGGAAGGTTGGTGTACGATCGCTTCTCTTTAGTAGATGAGTCTTGAGTCTACGGTGTGGAGACACCGGAGCGAGAGTACAGGTACTCGTTAGAGAACGAGGGCACTGAGCGTGACCACCTCGAGTAGTCATTAGGGAAGTCTACCTTCTCGTCAATGACTGACTCGATGCTGCAGTAGTGTGTCTGGTTCTTTGACCTGAGATGCATCGGCAGTTCACCTTGAGGGTGTTATAGTTTGACTACACCATTACTCGGTCTCCTAGCCATATGGAACCCTGAGGTGTATGTTGGCTATAGCATGTTCATTGTAGGAACTGGATTGCATCAAGATGGGATCTATCTACCTCGGTGGTAGAGGAGTAGCCCTATGATGATCATGAGAATCAAGTCCAGAAATCCCATGGCCATGGTAGAGTGAAATAATAGAAAGAGTTTCTATTTAGATTTTCACATTGGACTCGAATCGAATGATTACATCATATGACAGAGACTAGGGTTTGACGAGTTCACCTTAACCCTAATCTGATCGGGGCTCAAGATAGAAGAACTTAATCACACAGGTAGCTGCACCAAGAGGTTCGCATTCAGCTCTGATGGGTTGCCACCATATACTGCTAGGTGTCACTGGTGGATTTTGGGAGCAATTAGAATGATTTAGATGATCGATCATTCTAGCTGTTCGAATCAGAAGAGTTCTGATCCATCGAAAGGAGTTTCGATGATGTCTATGATAGAGATCATGACATATCCCATTACCATACAGAACTGAACCTAACTGGGTCACACAAACAAGGGTTTGAATCTGGTGATCATCAATTGAACTGATCTAGTTCAATTGATCTGAATGAGATTCAATTAGGTTCAAGGAAATCGTGCTAGCACTCGATTGAACCTAACGTTCTTCTTTTACTATCATAAATAAGTTGTCCTGACTGAGCCAAAGGAGTTTGTGCTCAATCAGAGGCCTTCATATGGTCTGACTGGAGGTTGTCCAAGTCAGAATAGGTTGTCTTATTTGTAAGACATTACCTGCCATTTTTGGTCACCTGCCATTTCTTGTTCTTTGACTTTGGTCAAAAGTCTACCTTTGACTGGTCAAACGTTGACCATTGACCCTTTGACTTTTGACCACATGTCATGCACCTATTGGAGAGCTGGTGGGGGCCTGTCCCCCTGCCAGAACCTGGCAAGGAGAAGGGCGCACGCCAAGGGTGGCGTGAGCCCAAGTAGGAGGCGCCTAGGAGTCCTTGTTGGACAAGGACTCCACCTCCCTTTTGGATTCCAATCAGAGTTCTACTAAGAATCCAGTTTGACTGGTCTTAGGCGCCCTCTAAGGAGGAATCCAGGGGTCTCTATTCCAACCAATCAGATTTAGATCTGATTTCACAAAGGGTTGTGATTGGTTGAGAGGAAGAGGAGTTGGATCACAAGAGGTCTATAAATAAGACCCTGCGCCCAACCCTAATTCTAATGCAATTAGACCCACGCCCCAAGGCTGCCTCTCCCCTCCTTCTCCATGCCATAGTCTCTTCTCCCCTTGCTCTCCACGTCCAAAAGTGTTTTGGACTTTAGGTTGGTGCGATTCAGATCAAGGAAAGGCGATCAAAAGCAAGAAGGCTGCGCTGCTGCAAAAGGACGACTGCAGATCTTCAAAAGAGT
>QRFJ01004957.1:48551-120574 GCA_006176705.1 Cocos nucifera | reverse complement strand
CCATGGCCATGGCAGAGTGTGAAATAATAGAAAGAGTTTCTATTTAATTTTCACATCGACTTGAATCAAATGATTACATCATATGATAGAACTAGGGTTTGACGAGTTCACCTTAAACCCTAATCTGATCGGGGCTTAAAGATAGAAGAACTTAATCACACAGGTAGCTGCACCAAGAGGTTTTTTTCAGCTCTGATGGGTTGCCACCATATACTGCTAGGTGTCACTGGTGGATTTTGGGAGCAATTAGAATGATTTAGATGATCGATCATTCTAGCTGTTCGAATCAGAAGAGTTCTGATCCATCGAAAGGAGTTTCGATGATGTCATGATAGAGATCATGACATATCCCATTACCATACAGAACTGAACCTAACTGGATCACACAAACAAAGGGTTTGAATCTAGATCATCAATTGAACTATCCAGTTCAATTGATCTGAATGAATTCAATTAGGTTCAAGAAAATCGTGCTAGCACTCGATTGAACCTAACGTTCTTCTTTTTCTATCATAAAAGTTGTCCTGACTGAGCCAAAGGAGTTTGTGTCTCACTCATACTTACTGACTGGAGCTTGTCCAAGTCAGAAAAGGGTTGTCTTATTTATAAGATAATTACAACATGCCATTTTCTCACCTGCCATTGCTAATTTCTTTGACTTTGGTCAAACATTGACCTTTGACCCTTGAACACTGCCCACATGTCATGCACCTATTGGAGAGCTATTGGGCCTGTCCCCCTACCATTGGTAGGGAAGGAGGCACCCTAGGATGCGTGCACCCCATGTGGAAAACTAGGAGTCCCTTTGGACAATGGACTCCAGATTGCTTCTTGATTCAAATAGAGTTGACCCTACTAAGACTTTGACCAGTCTTAGGTGCCATCTAAGGATGAAATCCATGGGCTCTCATCTATTCACCATCAATCAGATTTAGATCTGATTATTTACAAAGCAACGTGATTGCGAAGAAGAGCAGTTGGATCAGACAGTCTATAAATAAGACCCTCGCCCAACTCAAAAAGATTCCAATCTTCCCATGCCCCAAGGCTGCCTCTCTCCTCCTCCTCCCCTTCCATGTCCAAAAGGTGGACTTGGTTGGTGCGATCCAGAGCTAACGAAAAGCAAGAAGGCAGCACTGCTGCAAAGGACGACTGCTGATCTTCAAAAGGAGTTTTGAAGATCCTCCAGATCAGATCCAGATCTAATTTTTGGAGGTGTGATAGAGAAGAAGAGGATCTCAGATCCAACCAAGTGGATACCGGTAGAGGTCAGGCACTTGCGTGGCTAGATCCAGAACCTTCCACTGCATCATCAATGGTAATAGGATTACCCAATATCAAGGTAAATTAAATTTAGATTTAATTTATTTAATTTTATTTTTATTATTAAAATTAGATCTAAAACATATCAGATCTGATTGAATCAAAAAAAATTTTTTGAAATATATCTCTTGATCCAATCAGATTTGAACGAACCTGGACCCAGGAAAATCAGGATTTTCCTTCAACTGGTATCAGAGCCATGGTTCTATAAAATTTATTTTAAATTCATTTTAATTAAAAAATAATATTTTTAGATATCACATGAGATATGATCAGATCTAAAATAAAAAATTAAAAAAATTAAAATTAAATTAATCTTAGATCTAAAAATTATGAGATACATAACTAGTTCTAGAATAGAATAGTTCTATAGAATAGTCTAGCATAATCATAATTTTTTTTTGATTAAATCATATTTTAGATCTATTTATTTACTATTTTTTGATATTATAAATATTATAATCATCTAAAAAATAGCAAATAAAAATTATTTAATTTTTCATATGAGATATGATTGATGCATGTCTAGACTAGTTGTAGAATAGTTCTACATAAAGGTCTAGATTAGAATTTATTTTGATTAGATCAATTTAAATCTAATTTTTTAGATTATTATGAGATAATTTAGATCTAAAAATATGCATGATTGATACATGAGATGTATGCAAAATATGCCATGATTAGATCTAATTTGTATATGAGATATATGATATAGATCTAAAACTGTTTTGTAGTATTGCATGTTCCTGATTAAGGCATTCCTCTTGGCCGTCCGATCATAAGAACGAAGAAGGATTTAAAGGCCCTCTCCTTCCCATTCGATGGGGTGTTCTTATGATGTGTAGGGGTGCTGCGTGTTCGTCCTTAATCAAAAATCAAAACTTACTTTCTGCAAAACCTAGATCCTGAAACCCTAGGATTTATTGTGCATATTTTATTTATGAACCCTACTTAATTAAAAATTAAGATTATGGAATATTAATTAGGTCTAAAATTGAGAATTTTAGATCTAAGACATATTCATAATACTGGGTTCGGGCTTGGGTAGCTCAATTAGGTCTAAGCGGTTGATCAAACCGAATCAAGAGTTGGTTAGATGGGATCAACAATGCTTAAATTGACCAGCCTAATAGGATTAAGTCTGGGTCAAGATCGAGTCACGTGATCAAGCAAGACCTAATTAGGCTCAGAGGTTAGAGTCTGGATTGTAGGCTAACCCAATTGGTTCTGACTCAATAATTTGGTGTCTAAGGTAAGTTTGGCACATACGACCGACTGATTTTTAATTGGAAGCTACTCGACCTGAATGCGTTCTTGTATGAGTTAATGGCATATTCCTTCCACCGATCTCACTTACCTGGCCATATCTGTTGACACAGTTCTGATCTGAGGTGGTCAATAATCCGAGCTAACCCATGCCACTAGGTTAGTCATAATTGTTATGACTATGACAAGTCTAGTTTAATGAGACCTGAATCAATTCTTCCTAAGAAAAGATTAAGTCTGAGGTCTTCCACCATTGTAGATGTGCGGGCCCTTTTCCGGGGTTGATTGTTCTCGGCTGGATACAGTGGCTCAGTTGCACCGAAAAGATGCAACCATGTCTATTAGGCATTGGATGCTATGGGCTGGAGGATGAGTTGGGCTCAATATTTTGGATACGGTGAGAGACTCAATTAGGAACCCAGTCTATGCAAATGGTGGGTCTGACTTAACTAAGGAGTGGATCAATATTTTGGATACGTGAGATTCATGAATTAGAGACCAAGTTTGGGTGCACCATGATTAGAGAATCATTGAACAAGAGTTGTTCACTCATTGGCTAACCCATCACCAATAACTGTTAGGTGAGGTGATGAGTCAGTTGGTGAGACCGCACCACCCACTAGAAATCATTAATCATGGAGATTTTTGCATCTCTACAAAGGGAGTGTAGGGATCCGAGAAAATAGTGGGAGCTAATTTATTTAAAAATAAAATTTCTAAATAAATTGGTCAAGTCATAATTACAGTATCTAACTAGAATCTTTGACTCTCTACAGGAAAATGTCTGCGTCCAACCCATTAGCACGTATCCTGGACACACATAGACTGATCGGACCTAATTATAAAGATTGGCTCAGAAACTACAAAATTATTTTGGATTTCAAGAAGTTAACCCATGTTTTGAATCCAAGACCCTCCCACCTTACCAGTCCGTCCATCCATTGAACAGAGAGCGTCTCTGAAAAAATGGATAGACGAAGATAATAAGGCCAGATATTACATGTTGGGCTCGATGTCTGATGAGCTCCAGCGCCAACATGAAGATATCGAGACTGCTCGCCAAATGTTGGCTCACCTGCAGGAGATGTTTGGTGAACAGAGTCGCGCAGCCAAATATCAAGTCACGAAATGACTTTTTAAGGCTAAGATGCATGATGGGCAGTCAGTCCAAGATCACTGTCTGATGATGATCAAGGACTTGGAAGAGCTTGAGAAGCTCGGTGTGAAGTTAGACTTGGATCTGCAGAACGATATTATTCTGCAATCCTTGACTGATGCATATGGGCAATTCATCATGAATTACCACATGCATAAACTTCAAAATTTCTTGGCCGAATTAATGAATATGCTGGTTACCGCTGAGCTTTCTATGAAAGGTTCTAAAGGCTCAGTTCTTGCTATGGAATGGACTTCTTCCAAAAGAAAGTCTTATGGAAAGAAAAAGAAGTCTGCGAAAAAGCAGAAGGTGGAAGGAACAAAGAAGAAGAAGGCAGAGCTGAAGAAGAAAGCCGATGTCAAAGGAAAGTATTTCCATTGCAACAGCGACGGCCATTGAAAGCGGAACTGCTGCCCTACTTACCTGGCCACCCTGAAGAACAAGAAGGAAGGTCCTTCTGGAGGTATGCTCGTTATTGAGTCTAACCTTACGATTTCTTCTGCATCCAGTTGGGTGCTTGACTCTGGTTCTAGTGCTCATCTGTGCACTTCCATGTAGGGTCTTGAGGATAGCAGGAGGCTGAGGGATGGAGACATGATCCTATGCATCGGTAATGGAGCAAGAGTTGCTGCAGTAGCCCATGAAACATACCCTCTTCGATTACCATCTGGTTTAGACTTAGTTTTGAAAGACTGTTATTATGTGCCTGCAGCTAGCAGGAATTTGATTTCTGTTTCATGCTTAGCACAGAAGGCTATGTGATTACCTTCTTTAAGGACCATTGTAACATTCTTTATGAAAGAAATAAAATTGCAAATGGTTTTCTTATTAATGGTCTTTATCAGCTACATATTGATGTACCTATTCTAACTATCGAGCAAAACGTGAATGCCAAACGACCTAGGGATAGTCCAAATGATAGGTATCTATGGCACCTGAGATTAGGTCATATAGCAGAAGATAGGATCAACAAATTGGAGAAAAATGGGCTATTGAGTCCATTGACTTTCGAGTCATATCCAACTTGTGAATCTTGTCTTCAAGGCAAAATGACTAAACTCCCTTTTGTTGGACATGGGGAAAGGGCCACAGATCTCCTTGCCCTAGTACATACTGATGTGTGCGGCCCATTTGATGTGCCGGCTAGAGGCAATTTTGTCTACTTCATTACCTTTACCGATGATCTGTCTAGGTATGGGTATGTGTATCTTATGAGACACAAGTCTGAAGCTTTTGAAAAGTTCAAAGAATTCAGACATGAAGTAGAAAAACAAACTGAAAAACCCATTAAGGTTCTTCGATCAGATCGAGGAGGTGAATACCTTAGTCCAAAAATTCCTAGACTATCTCAAGAAAAATGGCATAGTCTCTCAATGGACTCCACCAGGAATACCTCAACTCAATGGAGTTTCAGAACAGGAGAAATCAGGACTCTATTGGATATGGTCCGATCCATGATGAGCTTCACAGACCTTCCTGATTTTCTTTGGGGACATACTCATTGTTAACTTCAATTTATCTACTGAATAGGGTTCCCTCTAAAACCGTTCCTACCACACCGTATGAGATATGGCACGGTAAGAAACCAAGTCTGAGTCATCTTAGAATTTGGGGTTGTCTGGCTCATGTCAAAAGACAACAAGCAGACAAGTTAGAGTTTAGGTCCTTCAGAGCTCGATTCATAGGATATCCTAAAGAGTCATTAGGATACTATTTCTACATTCCAGAAGACCACAATGTGATTGTGAGTCGACATGCCATCTTTTCTTTGAAAAATAGTTTATTCAAGATAGCGGCATTGGAAAGCAGATCAAGCTTGATGAGAAAGTCTCACAAGTAGCAACGAGCTAAGGACCAAATTGGAACCAAATCAGGTTGAGCCAATAAGAACACTACCTCCTCCACCTCGTAGATCGAAAAAGAGTTTTCCATCCTCCCTGAAAGATACTTAGGTATTATTTCAGAGGATATAGAGAAAATATTCCTCGTAGGTAAATGGTGTTCATGGTGATGATCCCAAAACCTACAATGAGGCGATATCAGATATCGACTCTGAGAAATGGCTTAGAGGCAATGCAGTTAGAGAAATTGACTCGATGCACTCAAACCAAGTCTGGAAATCCTTGGTAGATCCACCAGAAGGTATAGTACCTATTGGGTGTAAATGGATCTTCAAGAGAAAGATTGGTGCAGATGGGAAATGTGGAGACATTCAAGGCTAGATTAGTGGCAAAAGGTTATATATAGTCAACGTGCGAAGGCATTGACTATCAGGATACCTTTTCGTCCCAGTAGGCTATGCTAAAATCCATCCGCACATTGCTTGCCGTTGCAGCCTATTTCGATTATGAAATATGGCAAATGGACGTGAAAAATGGCATTCTTGAAATGGATATCTTGAGGAAGATATCTATATGGAACAGCCGCTAGGTTTCACATCCAGTGATACTGATCACAAGGTTTGCAAGCTGCAAAGGTCCATATATGGACTTAAGCAAGCATCTCGGAGCTGGAACACTCATTTCAATGATGTGATCAAAACTATTTGGTTTCATCAAAAATGAAGAGGAACCATGTGTCTTCAAAAAGGTCAGTGGGAGCGCTGTTGTCTTCCTCGTATTGTACGTGGATGACATCCTCCTTATTGGGAATGATATTCCCATGTTGACATACAGTCAAAATTATGGTTGTCCAAGGAATTCTCCATGAAAGACCTAGGTGAAGCATCCTTTATTCTAGGAATTAAGGTCTATAGGGATAGACCAAATAGGATGCTAGGACTTTCATAGAAGATGTACATAGAGGAAGTACTAAAGAGGTTTAGTATGGAAAACTCTAAGAGGGGATTAATACCCTTCAGACATGGTATTCATCTTTCCAAGAAGATGTGCCCTAGCACACCTGAGGAAATAGAATGCATGAGCAAGATCCCTTATGCTTCTAGCAATAGGGAGCCTCATGTATGCCATGCTATGTACACGACCTGATATAGCCCATGCTGTGAGTGTCACAAGCAGATATCAGTCAAATCCAGGTGAAGAACACTGGACTTCTGTGAAATGTATCCTTAAGTACTTGAGAAGAACTAAGGATATGATGTTGGTCTTTTGGTAATGGAGAACTCCAAGTCCAGGGATACACAGACTCAGAATTTTATGTCTATATAGATGATCGAAAGTCGACATCTGGAAGTCTGTTTGTGTGCAATGGTGGTGCTGTCAGCTGAAGAGTTCCAAGCAAATAGTGATAGCAGATTCCACCATGGAAGCAGAATATATCGCTGCATCAGAAGCTGCGAAGGAAGCATTCTGGTACAAGAAGTTTGCTGCAGAAATCGGAGTAATGCCATCAGATGCCATTCCTCTATACTGCGACAACAATGGCGCCATAGCCCTTGCTAAGGAGCCGAGGTCTCACCAAAAATCCAAGCACATTGAGCGGCGATACCACCTCATCCGCGATTACCTCGAGAAGGGTTACGTCGAGGTCAAGAGAGTCAACTCCACAGATAATGTGGCAGACCCACTTACAAAGTCGTTGGGCCAGCAGAAGATCGAAGCCCACCTTGAGAAGATGGGACTTAGACTTGTAGCCAATTGGCTTTAGGATCAAGTGGGAGATTGTTAGATATATGTGCCCTAGAAGCCAGAATTGGCTGACACTTGTAATACACTTCTAGGGGCAAAATTATAATTTTGACTAAAATCAATAAAATGGGTTATTTTCTATCACATATGTGTATTTAGTGTCTGTGATACATCCTTTGAGTTAATGGTAATGATAATTCATATTTTCAAGAGTTGAAAATTTAAGACATGAATAATCATTATTAACTCATAAAATGCTTCCGACCATAGGATCATCACGAGGATGGTGATTGATCCGGAAGGTTGGTGTACAATCGCTTCTCTTTAGTAGATGAGTCTTGAGTCTACGGTGTGGAGACACCAAAGCAAGAGTACAGGTACTCGTTAGAGAACGAGGGCACTGAGCGTGACCACCTCGAGTAGTCATTAGGGAGTCTACCTTCTCGTCAATGACTGACTCGATGCTGCAGTAGTGTGTCTGGTTCTTTGACCTGAGGTGCATCGGTAGTTCACCTTGAGGGTGTTATAGTTTGACTACACCATTACTCGATCTCCTAGCCATATGGAATCCTGAGGTGTATGTTGGCTATAGCATGTTCATTGTAGGAACTGGATTGGCATCAAGATGGAATCTATCTACCTCGGTGGTAGAGGAGCAGCCCTATGATGATCATGAGAATCAAGTCCAGAAGTCCATGGCCATGGCAGAGAGTGAAATAATAGAAAGAGTTTCTATTTAGATTTTCACATTAGGACTTGAATCAAATGATTACATCATATGACAGAGAATTAGGGTTTGACGAGTTCACCTTAACCCTAATCTGATCGGGGCTCAAGATAGAAGAACTTAATCACACAAGGTAGCTGCACCAAGAGGTTCGCATTTTCAGCTCTTGATGGGTTGCCACCATATACTGCTAGGTGTCACTGGTGGATTTTGGGAGCAATTAGAATGATTTAGATGATCGATCATTCTAGCTGTTCGAATCAGAAGAGTTCTGATCCATCGAAAGGAGTTTCGATGATGTCGATGATAGAGATCATGACATATCCCATTACCATACAGAACTGAACCTAACTGGGTCACACAAACAAGGGTTTGAATCTGGTGATATCATCAATTGAACTGATCTAGTTCAATTGATCTTGAATGAGATTCAATTAGGTTCAAGGAAATCGTGCTAGCACTCGATTGAACCTAACGTTCTTCTTTTACTATCATAAATAAGTTGTCCTGACTGAGCCAAAGGAGTTTGTGCTCAATCAGAGGCCTTCATACCTGGTCTGACTGGAGGTTGTCCAAGTTAGAAAAGGGTTGTCTTATTTTGAGATAAATTTAAGACAATTACCTGCCATTTTTGGTCACCTGCCATTTCTTGTCCTTTGACTTTGGTCAAAAGTCTGACCTTTGACTGGTCAAACTTGGACCATTGATACTGACCCATATGTCATGCACCATAGGAGAGACTGGTATTGACCAAGTCCACCTATCATTTGGCAGGCAGATGGAGGGTGCACGCCAACCTAGCAAGGATGGTGTGCGTCCCACCCTGTGGATAAACAGAGGCTAGAAGTCCCATACGGATAGGGACTCCAGGTCTCCTTCTTTGGATTCAAACTATGTGACCCTTACCTAAGAATCCAGACTTTGACCAGTCTAAGCGCCCATCTAAGGATCAATCTATGGGACTCTCATCTGATTGGATCAGGTAATATCATCCCACCAATCAGATTTAGATCTGATTTCATGAAAGGGTTGTGATTGGTTGGGATGATGAAGCACTGGATTGGATCACAGGTAGTCTATAAATAAGACCCTGCGCCCAACTCTAAAGTCCAACCATTGAAAGAGAGTTCCTCTTAGCCCATGTCCCCAAGGCTGCCTCTCCCCTCTCCCTCCTCCATGCCAAAGCTTCTGACCCTCTCTCTCCTCTCCACACCCAAGGAATAGTTTTGGACTTTAGGTTGGTGCGATCCAGATCAAAGAAAGGCGATTGAAGCGAGAAAGGCTGCACTGCTGCAAAGGACAGTACTGCTGATCTTCGAAAAGGAGTTTTGAAGATCCTCCAGATCAGATCCAGATCTAATTTTTGAAGAAAAAATAGAGAAGAAGAAGGATCTCTAGATCCAGCCTGAGTGGATATTGGTAGAGGCCAGGCATGCTTGCGTGGCTTAGATCCAGAACCTTCCGCTGCAACAGGATCATCAACAGGGTAATAGGATTACCCAATATCAAGGTAACATTAAATTTGATTTAATTTAATTTAATTTATCTTTAATTTATCAGAATAATAAAATTAAATCTGAAAAATGTCAGATCTGATTTGGATCTAAGAGAAAATTTTTGAAATATATCTCTCGATCCAATCAGATTTGAACGAACCTGATCCAAAAAAATCTGATTTTTCTCTTTAAGAAGTCCATTCCATAGCAAATACTGAGCCTTTAGGATCTTTCATGGTAACCAAAATGTTCATAAGTTCGGCCAAGGAATTTTAAAGTTTATACATATTGTAGTTGATGATGAACTGCCCATACGCATCAGTCAAAGATTATAGAATTATATCATTCTGCAAATCTAAGTCCAACTTCACTCCGAGCTTCTCAAGCTCTTCCAAATCCTTAATCATCATCAGACAATGATCTTAGATTGACTGCCTATCACGCATCTTATCCTTAAAAAGTCATTTAGGGACTTGATACTTGACCGCACGACTCTGTTCACCAAACATCTCTTGTAGGTGAGCCAACATTTGGTGAGCAGTCCTGATATCTTCATGTTGGCGCTGAAGTTCATCAGACATCGAGCCCAATATGTAATATCTAGCCTTATTATCTTCATCTATCCACTTATCTAAAGATGCTCTCTGTTCAGCGAATGGACGGACTGGTCCGGTGGGAGGATCCTGGTCCAATACATGAGTTAACTTCTCGAAACCCAAAATGATTTTGAAGTTTCGAAGCCAATCCTTGTAATTTGGTCCGGTCAGTCTATGGGTGTCTAGGATTCATGCTAATGGATTGGATGCAGATATTTTTCTGTAGAGAATCAAAATTTCTAATTAGATATTATAATTAAGACTTAACCAATTTATTTAGAAATTTTATTTTTAAATAAATTAGCTTCCACTATTTTCTCGGATCCCTACACTTTCTCTGTAGAGATGCAAAAATCTCCACGATTAATGATTTCTAGTGGGTGGTGCAGTCCCACCAACTAACTCATCACCTCACCTAACAGTTATTGGTGATGGGTTAGCCAATGAGTGAACAACTCTTGTTCAATGATTCTCTAATCATGGTGCACCCAAACTTGGTCTCTAATTCATGAATCTCACCGTATCCAAAATATTGATCCACTCCTTAGTTAAGTCAGACCCACCATTTGCATAGACTGGGTTCCTAATTGAGTCTCTCACCGTATCCGAAATATTGAGCCCAACTCATCCTCCAGCCCATAGCATCCAATGCCTAATAGACATGGTTGCATCTTTTCGGTGCAACTGAGCCACTGTATCCAGCCGAGAACAATCAACCCCGGGAAGGGCCCGCACATCTACAATGGTGGAAGACCTCAGACTTAATCTTTTCTTAGGGAGAATTGATTCAGGTCTCATTAAACTAGACTTGGCATTAGTCATAACAATTATGACTAACCTAGTGGCATGGGTTAGCTCGGATTATTGACCACCTCAGATCAGAACTGTGTCAACAGATATGGCCAGGTAAGTGAGACCGGTGGAAGGAATATGCCATTAACTCGTACAAGAATGCATTCAGGTCGAGTAGCTTCCAATTAAAAACCAGTCGGTCGTATCTGCCAAACTTACCTTAGACACCAAATTGTTGAGTCAGAACCAATTGGGTTAGCCTACAATCCAGACTCTAACCTCTGAGCCTAATTAGGTCTTGCTTGATCGTGACTCGACTCGATCTTGACCCAGACTTAATCCTATTAGGCTGGTCAATTTAAGCATTGTTGATCCCATCTAACCAACTCTTGATTCGGTTTGATCAACCGCTTAGACCTAATTGAGCTACCCAAGCCCGAACCCAGTATTATGAATATGTCTTAGATCTGAAAATTCTTAATTTTAGACCTAATTAATATTCCATAATCTTAATTTTTAATTAAGTTAGGGTTCATAAACAAAATATGCACAATAAATCCTAGGGTTTCAGGATCTAGGGTTTTGCAGAAAGTAAGTTTTGGATTTCTGATTAAGGACGAACGCGCAGCACCCCTACACGTCATAAGAACACCCCATCGAATGGAAGGAGAGGGCCTTTAAACCCTTCTTCGTTCTTATGATCGGACGGCCAAGAGGAACGCCTTAATCAGAAACATGCAATCTACTACAAAACTAGTTTTAGATCTATATCATATATCTCATATACAAATTAGATCTAATCATGGCATATTTTGCATACATCTCATGTATCAATCATGCATATTTTTAGATCTAAATTATCTCATAATAATCTAAAAAATTAGATTTAAATTGATCTTAATCAAAATAAATTCTAATCTAGACAACTTATGTAGAACTATTCTACAACTAGTCTAGAACATGCATCAATCATATCTCATATGATGTTTAAAATTAAATAATTTTATTTTTCTATTTTTAGATATTATTATAATAATTATAATATCAAAAATAGAAAAATAAATAGATCTAAAATATGATTTAATCAAATTAAATTAAAAATATGCAAGACTATTCTATAGAACTATTCTATTTTAGAACTAGTCATGCATATTGTTCTAGAACTTAGATCTATAATTATTTAATTTTAATTTTTTTAATTTTAGATCTAATCACATATCATGTGATATCTAAAATTATCTAATTTTTATATTAGAATAAATTAAAAATTAGATCTAAATAATTTTTATTGAACCTGGCTCTGATACCAGTTAAAGAAAAAATCTTGATTTCTCAGATCAGGTTCGTTCAGATCTGATCGGATCAAAAGAGATATTTCAAAAATTTTTTCAAGCATCTATATTAGATCTGAGATATTTTAGATCTAATTTTATAGATCTAATAAAATAAAAATAAATTAAATTAAATCTAATTTAATTTATACCTTGATGTGGGTAATCTGATTATCCTTTGATGATCCTGCTAATTGCTTGAGGTTCTGAAACTAGCCATGCAAGCACCTGGCCTCTATCGATATCCACTTAGAATATATGTAGAGATCTTTTGCTTCTTTATCATATCTCAAAAAATTAGATCTGGATCTGATTTAGAGGATCTTCAAAACTTCTTCTGAAGATCAGCAGTCGTCTCTGCAGCAGTGCTGCCTTCTTCCTTTCTCGTCAGCTTTTTCTTGTCTGAATCGCACCAAACTGGAGCCCAACATTCCTTGAGCATGGAGAGGAGAGAGAGGATCAGAAGATGGCATGGAGAAGAGAGAGGAGCAGTCTTAGGGTGTGGGCTAAGTAGAACTCTCTTGAAGTTGGGTGCAGATAAGATTTATTTATAGACCCTGCTGCACCATGCAGTGCCACATCATTTTGACCAATCGTATTGCTTTGTGCAATTAGATCTAAATCTGATTAGTGGGATGACATCACCTAATCCATTCAAATGAGAGCCCAATAAATTCATCCTTAGATGGTGCCTAAGATTGGTCAAAGTCTATAGCCAGGGGTCACCTAAGTAGAATCCAAGAAGCAACCTGGAGTCCCATCCGTATGGGACTCCAGGTGTCCCTATCCATGGGTGCACGCCATCCTAGTAATATGCCCCCTTCTTTCCAAATTCTAGTAAGGGGACAAGCCCCTATCTGCTCTCCAATAAGTGCATGACATATGGGAAGATGTCCAAGGGTCAAAGGTCAACGTTTGACCAAAGTCAAAGGACAAGAATTAGTAGATGACAAAAAATGGTAGGTGTTGTCTTAAATTTATCTTATAAATTAAGTCAACCCTTTTCTGATCTGGACAAGCTCTAGTCAGACCAAGTAAAGGTACCTAAGTGAGCACAAACACATTTGGCTCAGTTGAGACAACTTTTAATGATAAAAGGAGAATGTTAGGTTCAATCGTGTGCTAGCATGATTTTCTTGAACCTAATTTGAATCTAATTCAAATCAATTGAACTAGGTTAGTCCAATTGATGATATCCAAATCCAAATCCTTGTTTGTGTGACCCAGTTAGATTCAGTTCTATATTGTAATGGGATATGTCATGATCTCCATCATCGACATCATCGAAACTCCTTTTGATGAATCAAAACTCTTCTGATTCAGACAACTAGAATGATCGATTATCTAAATCATTCTAATTACTTCCAAAATCCATCGATGACACCTAGCAGTATATGGTGGCAACCCATCAAAATTGAAAATAAACATCTCGGTGCAGCTACTTGTGTAATTAAGTTCTTCTATCTTGAGCTTCGATTAGATTAGGGTTAAGGTGAACTCGTCAAACCCTAATTTCTATCATATGATTTAATCATTCGATTCAAGTCCAATGTGAAAACTTTAATAGAAACTCTTTTCTATTATTTCACTCTCTACCATGGCCATGGGCTTATGGACTTGATTCTCATGATCATCATAGGGCTGCTCCTCATCCACCGAGGTAGATAGATTTTCTTTTGGTGCAATCCAATTCCTACAATGAACATGCTATAGCCAACATACACCTCAGAATTCTGAATGACTAGGAGATCGAGTCATGGTGTAGTCAAACTATAACACCCTCAAGGTGAACTGCCGATGCACCTCAGGTCAAAGAACTAGACACACCACTACAGCTTCGAGTCAGTCATCGATGAGAAGATAGACTTTCTTATGACTGCTCGAGGTGGTCACGCTCAGTGCCCTCATTCTCTAACGAGTATTTATACTCTCGCTCTGATATCTCTACACCGTAGACTCAAGACACATCTAATATGAAGAAGTGATTATACACCATCCTTTCGGATCAATCACCATCCTCATGATGATCCTACGGTCAGGAGCATTTTATGAGTTAATAAATGAAAATTCTTGTCTTAAATTTTCAACTCTTGAAAATAAGAATTATCATTATCATTAACTCAAGGGATGTATCACATACACTAAATACACATTTATGTTAGAAAATAATCCATTTTATTATTTATAGTCAAAATTATAATTTTGCCCCTAGAAGTGTATTATAAGTGTCAGCCAATTCTGGCTTCTAGGGCACACATATCTAACAGAAGTCCTTAGGACCTTTTAGCTTTGATAAAGAGAATTTATCGATTAGTCCTTAAATTTGTTCACGACCAAATGATAAGCTGTTAATTAGGACAACAGCATCTATCGAGCATAGGTCACTGTATGCCATATAGGTTGGTTGTTCTCTTAACTAAAAAGTATGAAGACACTGGTATGACATACAGGTGAGATGTATGGATACATCATCATTGAACGTGATCAACCGCAGAGCATTCTGTTATCGAGGATGTCTCTGACTTGAGATCACCTCGGTGACTTACAAGCAACTCACTGAGCTTTGGTATCAAACTAACTAAATTTTTAATTTAGTAATAGAAGGCTTCTAGGCATAGTCAAATACTTGCGAAGTTGATGTGTGATCAAGATGGAATTGACCACTCCAAGAGTTGGAGAAGAATGTATCACTGTATTTCAATATAGCAAAACCTTGGTCAGGATAATCCATCAGATGGATTTAATATTTTGAAATATAATGTGGACAATCTAATCAGAGTTGATAGTTGAACTCTAAGGTGTTCTATGAGCATTTTGGTCAAGGGCATGAATTATATGAAAACTATATCCATATGGATTCTAAGGATGCTATTCTATACATTCGACCTATCCGACTGTCGGATATCATTGCTAGATGGTTACTTCAATTGGTATAGAAATTTATTTCTATGCTATCGGCCTAGGTTCAGATCTATGGGGTCATACACATTAGAACTCATGATATGATCGGATGGTTGATCAATGATTGAGAATCATTCTAGAGTTAAATGATCAATATGATTGAGGTTTAACCTAGTGCAAGTGTTGTAGGAGGATTGATTAGCAATTCAATTACTAATTAGCTTAATTTGATTAAGCCAAAGGGCTGAAATTAAGTCTAATTAAATATGATTTAATTAGATTTAGTTTGGACTTGATTGGATCAAATTCAATTAACTTATTGGATAAGTCAAGTGCAAGGAAAAATTAGTCCTAGTCTAACTAGGACTTAGGTCAACCCAATTTCCTAATTTGATTAAAAAATTAAATTAAAATTAATTTAAATTTAATCTAATTTAATTGAACCATAAATTGGGTTAGAGTTTAATTTAATTTGGTTTATTTGGTTTTGGTTTAATTTCGTTTAAGAAATCACTTTGACCAAGTCATAGATAGAATCCTAGTAAGACTAGGATTCCTCCTTGCGCCACCTTAGTCCCAACGCTCTCCATGCCTATTTTTTTGATATTTTTCATTGAAAATTATTCTCTTCCTAATCTTCACATACCACCCGACCTTCTCTCCCTCTCTTTCTCATATGGTAATTGGGTAGAAGACCAAGTCAAAGAAGGAGTTTATTTTGATATTGGATTCTATGAGATAGAATCCTAACAAAACCAAACTCTTCCTAAAAGGTGCCACCCCCTCTTCCAATTAATTTCTCTCTTATTCCATGTGAGAAACCCCATTTCTTGTGTGTCTTTCCTTGCTGGTATATGCCAAAAATTATGGAGGGGGCGCCCAAGAGTTGGGCGCCCCTTGACTTGCCCTATTTGACCTTTCCTTGTCTAGTATTTGACCTAGACAAGGACTCTTCTTTTCCTATATATTTTGAATGAATTTTGGCTTAAAATTTTCCTGGGATATATATCTTTGAGAGGGATTTGAGGTATGTGAAAATTAGGAAGAGAGAACCTCTGGGCGTTGAGATTCAATAGATATAAAACTAGGTATCTAGGTGAGAGCAAAGAGAAGAAGAAGAGGGTCTTCTTCTAGGGTTGCTGTGTTCATCTCTTCCCTTCCTTCTTCCTTTGGTTTCCTGAGAGTGTCTCACATCTAAAACCTCTTCTCCTCCTCCTCTTTGGAAGAGTCCAATCTAAAAGAAAGGAGGCATCTAATCAACCATCAAAAAAAGATCAGCACAGTACTAGCATACTGTGCTGATTTTCAGCATTTGAATTTCTGATCGTGATCGTAGGCTCGTGTGGACAACTCCTAGAGGCTGGACTATTGCCGTCCACAACGTCCCAGGCATTACCTAGTTTTGATACCAAATTGTAGACCCATGATATCACTCAAACGCCAATCATCCTTGACATCACAAGCTCCAATACCATGTTGTGGAAGTCCTTGATCTTTAGCACGGACCTGAAGGAACCTGTGATGTTTTCTATGGACAGCAAACCATAAATCCAACACCTAGATCTATGTTGGAGCACCTCCCTCCTTGGGCTTGAGGGAGGCACCCCCTCTCTCTAAGGCTTCTTCAAGAACCTAAGGTAACTACAGTAGAAAGAAGAGAGGAAGAGAGAATTAAGGAAGAAAAGGCATGTATTCCATAGCATAATGATTTATACATAGCCATTAGGTCCGACCAAAAAACTCCCTGGCTAACCCAATACATGAAAGCACTCACCGAGCCCATGTACACCCATATCTTTAATGCTCTCATCCTCTGGATCTAGACCCAACCCATACATGAGTTAGCATCCTTAAGATCTCTCAAACCCAACCTTAAGACCCCTAAGATCAACCCAGACCCTAGCCTAAAATAGACCCTCGCATAACTTTACCCGCGCACTGAGCAGGCTCAGTCTCAGCACTACGTCAGCTAAGTTCCACTAGGTTAGCTCAGTTTGAAACTGAACTGAGCCGACCTAGTTTTGTGCCGTGCTAGTAGTCTCGAATGCGCAACTCTCTGTTTTGCCTATGCATTGAGAGTTAGCCGACCTAGTTTTGGGCTGAGCCAGCTAACCTGCAGAAAATATCCTTTCTACAGTCTTGATTCTCCGATTTTGGTTCCTTACTTCATCTTGAATTTCATATCTCCGAAGCACCAACCAAGCCCCTGAAATCTCCGGAGCCAACACCCTGACTCCTCCCGTGGCCTCCTAAGGCTTGGGAGCACCACAAATCTTCACAATCTCCACCTTAGTGCCCCAAGCCTTAGCAAATCCCTTGGTAATGCCCTCCTACATGATCCCACTATCCCTGCGCACTTGACAGCCGCTTGTGCAATCATCACCTCTACCAATCCTCTTCAACTGTTATGCATCTTTGAGGCCTTTGGGATGACCGCCTCCACCGCTGAAGATCTGTACTTGCTTCTTGGCACCATCCTAAAATTATAGGATTCCTTCTGCTTAGCAGCTGCATCACTTTCTCTAAACTTTCTTGAAGAACCTATAGCATTTTTGTACCAGCACATGCTGTACCACCTAACATGATCTTCTTAGAGCTACGCTTGTCCATCTGCACACGCCGCTCCACCTGAAATTGTGCATCACTGGTGCTCTGAACTCATGCCAAATTTTTTCTCCACTTGTGAAGCCACCACTATAGAGCTCCACCTATATCTGAATTCCATCTGATGTCATAGAAGTCGACTCTATCACCAAGTCCCTTGAGGCCAACCACTCAATGCTGCACTGCTGAGCCTGCTGCTGCACCTCGAACATCATCACTGTCCCTTCGAACCCTCCTCACTCTACGGCCCTATTCGAAGCTATCTCAGATACCTCCATAATCCATAGGCACCTCCAAAACATAAGAGCTCATCCAACTCTTCTAAATTCAATGACTGAACCCTAAGAAATTCCATCTTAGTCCTTCTCTTCTATCTCTACACCAGCCATCGCTTCAGTTACATCCAGAGAACCATCCTCCACCTGAACTATGACTCTCGCTGGTGCCCCTATAGAAGAAACCTGATCCATAATACTCCTAGCTGCCTGAGACCTCCTGGTGCTTCCTGAGACCCCTGGCTATCCCTAAGACCTGCATCCGATCTTCCTAAGATACCACTAACACTCTCTATTGAGATACACTCCTCGGCTGGTACACCACTGAGCCTCTCTCAACCCCATGCCTCTAGGAAAGTGCTACTGCAGCACTCCAGCGCTCCCTAACTCATCTCTGCACCGCTCTACAGCCATCCAATCCTAATCGACTAGACCTCCATGGATCATCCATCTCCATCACTCCCAAGGCTCCATAAATTCATACTCTGGTCGAACTACTAAATACATCTCCAACTACTTCCCCGCCTTCCTGACATCGAAGGATGTATAGTTGCTTCTTCAGCCTTCCTTCGACTATTACCCCTTGGGAAACCTCTCTTTAATAGCCCCACACTACCCATCTTCCTAAAAAACCTTGATGCTCTTTGCTAAGATACCTTCCTCGAGTGCTGTATCATCGAGCCTCTCTCAGCCCTGCACTTTTAGGAAAATACTACTATAGCACTCCAGCGCTCCCTACTTGTCACATAACCATCGTACACCCCGGCCTTTCCACCAAGATCGATCAGTAAATCATGCACCAAATCCTTCCACCCTAGGAAAATCTCTTTTTGTTAAACCTCTCAACCTCCACCTTCAATCCGCTGCTCCTGGTTGGCCAAACCATAGCAACAATAAGGTAGATTTGAGACATATCGTGGAATCCTTGTATGAATTTTTGATTTCATCTTGTATGACTTCTACTTTTCTTCCATACACCATCAGGCTTTGAAACCTAGCTCCTTCCATGCACCATCTGGCTTTGAAACCTGGCTCATTTCATGCACCATCAAGCTTTGAAACCTGGCTTTGATTCCATGTTGCTGTCTACAACGTCCCAGGCATCACCTAGCACTGATACCAAATTATAGACCCATGATATGGCTCGAATGTCAATCATCCTTGACATCACAAGCCCCGATACCATGTTGCGAAAGTCCTTGATCTTTAGCAAGGATCTGAAGAAATCTGTGATGTTCTCTATGGATAGCAAACCATAGATCCAACACCTAGATCTATGCTAGGGCACCTCCCTCCTTGGACTTGAGGGAGGCGCCCCCTCTCTCTAGGGATTCTTCAAGAACCTAGGGCAACTATACTAGAGAGAAGAAAATAAGAAAGAATTGAGGAAGAAAAGATCTATATTCCATAGCATAATAAAATCCGAATATAACCTATGTATTTATACATAGCCATTAGGCCCGACCAAAAAACTCCCCGGCTAACCCAATACATGAAAGCACTCACCGAGCCCAGGTACATCCATGTCTTCCATGCTCTCATCCTCTAGATCTAGATTCAATCCATACATGAGTTAGCCCCCTTAAGACCTCTCAAATCAGGTCTTAAGACCCCTAGGATCAACCCAGACCTTAACCCAAAACAAACCCTCACATAACTCTACTCGTGCACTGAGTCGGCTCAGTCTCAGCACTAAGCCAGCTAAGTTCCAATGGGTTGGCTCAGTCTGAAATAGAGCTAGTCCAGTTCTATGCCATGCCAGCAGTCTCAAATGCATAGCTCTTTGTTTTGCCTATGCATTAAGACTTAGCTGACCTAGTTTTGCGTTGAGCTGGCTAACCTATAGAAAATTTTCTTTCTGCAGTCTTGATTCTTTGGCTTTGGTTCCTTGCTTCATCTTGAATCTCAGATCTTCGAAGCACTAACCAAGCCCCTAAAATCTTCGGAGACAATACCCTGACTCCTCTCGTGGCCTTCCAAGGCTTGGAAGCACCATAAATCCTCACACGGACGTGTGTACAGCTTGAAACTTCATCTTCAAGCTTGGATTAGCGAGTTAGAATATCTAACTCACTCAGGTATTAGATCTGATCTATTATTTTTTCCATACATGCATGAGATGTAGAGTAGATCTAGGTTGATGTGATCAACCTTTCCTTCTTATTTATTTTTTATTTTAGATTTAAATGACATACAATAATCATATAATATGGTCTTAGATCTAGAAGTTATCTGACATTTAGAATTAATTAGATTAATTTTGAGTCTTTCACTGCTGATCTTGAAAAGGTTTTAAGATCTAGCTTTGAAATCCTAGATCTGGTTCCTTCATAAAGAAATAAAAATTTTTGAAGAACATATTTGTGGACTCTTCTCAAAATACTATTTCATGTTTCAGCTGTGGTAAAATAGATCATAAATTTTTTGTATGCTACTCTAACAAATTTGGGAGCTCTCATGTAAAAATGGTGTGGGTTTTTAAAGGAACCATTATGACTAACCAAGAAGGACCCGAGAAAGCTTGGGTACCTAAAGTTAAAACCTGATTTTCTTGTAGGTATGTCTTGCATCTCGAGAATCAAAAAGTTAGTTGGTATCTTGATAGTGGATGCTCAAAATATATGACCAGTGATGAATCTCAATTCATCACTCTTGAAGCAAAAGATGGAGGGATGGTCATCTTTGGAGATAATGGCAAAGAAAACATTGGTATCACTCCCTCCACTTTTATTAAAAATATTTTGCTAGTAGATGGTCTCAAGTATAATTTTTTATGTATTAATCAATTATGTGATAAGGATTTTAAAGTTACTTTTAAATCTATTTTGTGCATTGTAACTAGTCCCACTAATGAAAATATGAAATTCGTTGGATATAGGCATGAAAATATTTACATGATAGACTTGAATGATTTATCTTTATAAAATATGCAATACCTAGTAGTAATGAATGCAAAGATTAGTAAAACTAGATGGCTATGGCACCATAGACTCGCACATATAAGTATGCACTCTCTTTCTAAACTCATCAAAAACTATTTAGTTGTTGGGCAACCCAAGCTAAATTTTGAAAAAGATAAAAAATGTGATGCATATCAATTAGAAAAATAAACTAGAGTTTCATTCAAAAGTAAAAACATTATTTTAACTTCTAGGCCATTGGAATTATTACCTATGGATTTATTTGGACCTACTAGACCTACAAGCTTAGGTAGAAAAGATATAGATTTGTGATTACTGATGATTTCTCTTGACCTATATGGGTTCTATTTTTGGCATCTAAGGATGAATCTTTTTTAGCTTTTACCAAGTTTTATCAAAAAGTTTCAAATAAAAAAGGACTTCAAATTCTTAAAATTCATAGTGATCATGGCACCAAGTTTGAAAATCATGGTTTTGAAAAATTTTGTGATGAAAAGGGCATTGATCATAACTTTTCTATATCTTGGACATCCCAATAAAATAGGATAGTAGAGAGAGAGAATAAAATACTTGAAGAAATGGCTCATACCATGCTATATGAAAGTCACCTTCCAAAGTATTTTTGGGTAGAGATAATAAACATGGCATGTTATATTTTAAATCATGCTCTAATTAGATCTTTTTTTTAAAAAAATATCTTATAAACTTTAGAAAGAAAGAAAACCCAACATTGCTTATTTCCATGTCTTTGGTTGTTGATGTTTTGTTTTAAATAATGGTAAACATAAGTTGGATAAGTTTGATGCTAAATCATATGAAGGAATTATTCTTGGTTATTCTATCTCTAGTAAAGCCTTTAGAGTTTTCAATAAAAGAACCTTAGTTATAGAAGAATCAATACATGTTGTCTTTGATGAAGCTAATGATCTTCCAACAAGAAAGAGAGAGGGTATTGATGATGTAGGTCAAATTATTGAAGGTATGAGTGAACTCACTATAAAAGAGTTATCAATCCAAAATGATAAGGTACTTGAAGATAAAAAGAAGGATGAAGATGAAGAACAATAAGATCAATAAGAACAATCCAAAGGTTCAAATGACCTTTCAAAAGAATGGAGGTATGTTCACAATCATCCTAAGGAACTCATCATTGGTGATCCTACATATGGAGTAAGAACTCGATCCTCACTAAGAGATATGAATATGTGAGCTCTGAAGTGGCATTTTCAAGTCTTGAAAATATGAGAAGATAGGTCATGAAAAGATTGAAGTGAGTCGGAAGAAGAATCAATCTCAATAGTAAAGTTCAGAAACTAGACCGGCTCACTCTAAAACTGAGCTGGCTTAGTTGAAAACTAGGTCGGCTCAGTTCAAGACTGGGTCAGTTAGGTCTCAAAGAAAAATTTAGATAGAGAGCAGCATTTTTGGGCTATTGGCATGGTACATAATTGGGTTGGCTCAGTCCTAGTAGGTTAGCTGACTCAGTTTGAAACTGGGCCGGCTTAGTTTTTACGGATTATTATTTTGTGTACGTGGGTTGTTTGGGTTTAGAAAGTTTTTCTATGAGCTTGGGCTTGACCCTTTGTAAAGTATATATACTGAAAATAGGTCAAGGTTGTAAGTGTGCTGAAATGTGCTGAATAAAAGCTTTTTCCTTCCAAAAATCTCTTCTTCTCTTCTTCTCTATTCCTTGATTTATTTGATCGCTTCCATAGAGATCTCTAAGAAGTACTTTCTAGTTGCTTGGCTAATCACCGACATTCATGCCGATCCATGTGGAAAGAGCACATATTTCCAACATTTGGTATTAGAGTGGTGTTGCGTGGAAGAAAGGAAGACACCTAGGATTTACTACATCCAGGATCTGTTACACCAGGTTTTATCCTAAAACTTCTAGTTTGCTTTATGGTTGTCTCTAGATTGAGGTGGAGATTGTTTACACAGAGGAATGATGATACAGAAGTTTGGAAAGAGGATCTAGGGCTAGTTAGATCTTCTATGAAGGATAGTTTTACTATTGTGTGATCATGAAGGGTGTTAGGGATCTATTCTTGACTTGTTTGAAGTCATGAGATCAAGTGGATTCAAGGTGGATTTTGAAAAGTTCGACGGCAAGAAAAATTTTATTCTGTGGCAGCAAAGAGTATAGGACTTGTTGTTCAGTAGAGGATCTACAAGATCTTGACAAAAGAAAGGCTGAAAAGGATCAGTGCTGAGGATTGGAAAGAGCTGGAGGAAATTACTTTTAGCACAATCTAGATGTGCTTGGCCGATTAGGTTTTGCCCAAGGTTTGCATAGAGACTGCGGCAAAGGAGCTCTGGGAGAGACTAGAGAATACATACATTGGGAAGAACATAACAAATAAGTTGTGGTTGAAGAAATAGCTGTATAGTCTGAGGATGCTCGAAGGCGGAGACCTTGTTGCACATATTCAAAGGTTTAATCAGGTGTGTTCTGAGTTGATGAGTTTGGAAGTGAAGATTGACGAGGAGGATCGAGCATTGCTGCTATTATGTTCTCTCCTAGGTTCGTATGATGGTCTCATAACAACTCTAGTTTATGGAAAGGAAATCCTAAACTATGAAAAGATTGTTGGTGTGCTCAGATCAAATGAGCAAAGGGAGAAGATCTGCAAGGAAGACCCTAAGTCTGAGATCTTAGCTGTGAATGAAAGATAGGAAAGATCAAAGAAGAAAATAAGAGAAAAATTCAAGAGTAGGTCAAAGTCTCATGATTAGAGCAAGATGACATTGAAATATTATAAATGCCATCAGCCTGGACACCTAAGGAGAGATTGTCCCCCTTTGAGATCAAAAAAAGGAAAGGTCGATAAGGGAGATGATACAGCTTTTGTGAGCAATGGAGAAGACCTACTAGTTGTATCAGATGGATCCATAGAGTGCAATACTATGTGGATATTAGATTCAGCATGCATGCACCACTATACTTTTCATCAAAAGTCGTTTGCTACCTACCAAAAGGCCGATGATGAAAGTGTCAGCCTTGAAGATGATCACCCATGCAAAGTAGCTAGAATTGGTTCTATCAAGGTGAGGATGTACGATGGGATCATTCATACATTATCAAATGTCAGGCATGTACCGGAGTTGAAAAAGAATTTAATTTCTTTGGACTACTTGAAGGAGTAGAGTTATGCTTTTAGTAGCCAGACTAGGAGTGGATGTCTGAAAATTTTCAAGGGAGCTTTGGTGGTGATGAGAGGTGGAAGATTGAGCAACAATCTTTACAGAATGGAAGGCTCAGTGGTAAATGATAGTGAAGAGGTGCTAGCAGCGACATAGGAGGAGTAGATTTTATATCGGCTATGGCACTATCGGATGGATTATATGAGTGACTGTGGGCTCATAGAACTAAGCAGAAGAGATATGATCCCAGCCCTGAAGAAGGAGGGCATAGATCTTTGTGAGTCATGTATCTTTGGCAAACAACATCGGATGAAGTTTGTCAGAAGTATCAAGCATAGTGAGGGAGTGCTGGATATAGTACACTCGATGTGTGGGGACCAGCTCCTGTATCAGCTAGAGGTGGGGCAAAATACTTTGTTACTTTCATCAATGACTTTTCAAGGAATGTGTGGATTTATCTGATTAGAGAAAAATTAGAGGTGTTTGCCTGGTTCAGAGTCTGAAGAGCTGAAGTAGAGAAGGAGTTAGAAAGATAGATAAAGTATCTGAGGTCGGATAATGGTGAAAAGTATACTAGCCTGAAGTTCAGGAGGTACTATGAAGAAAATGGCATCAAACGCCATTAAACAATAAGGATGACTCTCCAGCAAAATGGTATCGTGGAGAGGATAAACCAAATACTGATCGAGAAGGCATGCAGTTTGAGGCTGTAGACATCACTCCCAAAGTCCTTTTGGGATGATGCTCTAACTTTTTCTTATTTTCTTGTGAACAGGTCCCCTCATTATAAGCTAAATGGAGGCATTCCAAAAGAGGTCTGGAGTGAAAAGAAGGTGGAGCTTGGCCATCTGAAAGTCTTCGGTTGCACAGTCTATGCACATGTGGAGGCAATCGAGAGGAGCAAATTAAATCCGAAATCTCAACAGATGATATTCATAGGATATCCACAAGGAGTCAAGGGGTACCTACTATGGGACTCTCAGGCATAGAAGTCAGTGATCAGTAGGAACATTATCTTTGATGAGAAGAGCATCTTGAGGAGGTCTGGGATAGATGAAATTGGAGAAACAAAGGTGAACAGCGGTGGCCAATCAGAGAATGATGGCACGCAGGTTACATCCACTTATAGGAGTGTTCCTGTTGAGGTAGAGCTGGGTAGAAAAGTATTATCTCAGATTGAAAATCAGCATGGAGGGCCAGCAGATCAGATAGATGTGTAGGAGCAGCCATAGACATCAGGTAGAGATGTACCAGTGGGAGTAGCTTTGCACAAGCCCCAGCATACTATTAGGAGATTGATCAGATATGGCATTGATGAGGTTATCTCTTATGCACTTATCACTGCTAATGGAGATTCAGAGAATTATGTAGAGGCCATGGAGAGTGAGGATCATGATTCATGGATACAGGCCATAATAGAGAAGATGGAATCACTTGAGAAAAATCAAACATGATAGCTGGTGGATCTTCTAGAGGGTGCTTGACCTATTAGCTCAAAGTGGGTGTTCACAAAGAAAGAAGCACCTTCAAAACAAGGTGCAGTCCGATTCAAAGCAAGGCTGGTAGCAAAGGGATACTCACAAAGGAAAGGGATTGACTACATAAAAATTTTCTCTCCTATAGAGCGTCATACATCTATTCGAATTTTGCTGTCACAGCATAACATGAAATCGGAACAGATGGATGTGAAGATGGCCTTCCTTCATGGAACTTTGGAGGAAAGAATCTACATGAAGTTGCCAGATGGTTTCATGGAGATGGGATAGGAAGAAAAGATGTGTTAACTCAGGAATTCTTTATATGGCTTGAAACAATCCCCTCATCAGTGGTATCGAAGGTTTGATAGCTTTGTCTTAAGCCTGGGTTTCAGCAGATGTGAATATGATTGTTGTGTCTACATTAAGGATGTAGATAAGGAGGATGCCTTGTACCTATTATTGTATATAGATGATATGCTCATAGCCAGTAGAAGCATGGATGTTGTGAAAAGGTTCAAAAGGATATTATCATCTAAATTTGAGATAAAAGATTTAGATCTAGCTGAGAAAATTCTTGGAATGGAGATTTGCAGAGATAGGTGCAAAGGAGTGCTCCATTTGTCATAAGCAAAGTATGTCCAGAAGGTTCTGGAGAGGTTTGGAATGGAGAAGGCCAAACCTGCAGCGATGCCATTGCCGAGATATATGTCTCTCTTCAAGTTACAGTGCCCCTAGTCAGAAGAGGAGAGAGAGTATATGCAATGAGTCCCTCATGCAAATATTGTAGGCAGTATGATGTATACTATGGTGTGCTGTAGACCAGATATAGCATATGCTATGAGCATGGTTAGTAGATACATGGCTAACTCTAGGAAGGAACACTGGAAAGCATTGAAATGGATATCGAGATATCTGCATGGAACAAGGGATTATGGTTTGGTGTTTAGTGGGAAACTAAGAGGATTTGAAGAACAATCTATGAAGATGCATGAAGGTTCAGGTCCTCTGGAAGGATTTATTGATGCAAATTATGTTGGTGATCTTGATACAAGGAGGTCTACTATTGGATACCTCTTCTACGCATATGGTGGATCGGTGTCTTGGAGATCAACCCTTCAGCCAATCACGATCTTGTCTACCATAGAGGCTGAGTATATTGGGATAACGAAGGCTGCAAAGGAAGCCCTTTGGCTTAGGAGGCTAATTGATGAGTTAGGGGTGGAGCAGAGCAAGGTTACACTATTTAGTGATAGTTAAAGTGCTCTATTATTGGCACAGAACCCAATCTATCATGTGCGCACAAAGCATATAGACGTGAGGTACCACAAGATCAGAGAGCTGGTGTAGGAAGGTGAAGTAGAACTGATGAAGGTCCATACCAAGGAGAATCATTCTGATGCACTCACGAAGGTACTCCCCAGAGACAGCTTTCAAAGATGTGTGGCATGGATGGGTCTATTGAGAAGAGATGAGTTCACAAAGACTTAGAAGCACCAAGATGGAGAATGTGAGCTCAAGAGTGGCACTCTCAAGTCTTAGAAACATGAGATGATAGGTCATGGGAAGATGGAAGCGAGCCGAAAGAAGAATCAGTTTCAATAGTAAAGTTCAGAAACTGGGCTAGCTCAGTCTGAGATTGAGCCAGCTCAGTTGGAAATTAGGTCAGCTCAGTCCAAAACTAGGTTGGCTAAGTCTCAAAGAAAAATCTAGATAGAGAGCAGCATTTTTGGATAGTTGACATGGTATACAACTGGGTTGGCTTAGTCTGGGACTGAGCTGACCTAGTCGCGGATTAGCCAGCTCAGTCTAAAACTGGGTGGGCTCAGTTTTCATGGGTTATTATTTTGAGTACGTGGGTTGTTTGGATTTGAAAAGTTTTTCTATGAGCTTCGGCTTGATCCTTTGTAAAGTATATATATTAAAAATAAGTCAAGATTGTAAGTGTGCTGAAATGTGCTGAATAAAAGCACTTTTCTTCCGAAAATCTCTTCTTCTCTTCTTCTCTATTCTTTGATTTATTTGATCATACTTCCGTAGAGATCTCTAAGAAGTACTTTCTTGTTGCTTGGCTAATCACTGACGTCCATGCCAATCCATGTGGAAAGAGCATATATTTCCAATAGAATAATTATTTTACTTTTGTTTCTCATTCTGAACCAAAATCTATTGAAGCTGAAAAAGATTATAATTAGATAAATGCAATACAAAAAGAACTTAATCAATTTAAAAGAAATAATGTATGGACCTTAGTTGAAAGACCAAAAAATCATCCTATAATTGGAATAAAATAGGTGTTTAGAAATAACATAGATGAAAAATAAAAATATCATTAGAAATAAAGCAAGATTAGTAGCTAAAGGGTGTAACCAACAAAAAGGAATTAATTTTGATGAGACTTTTGCACCCATTGCTAGACTAAAAGCTATAAGATTCTTACTTGCTTATGCATGTTTTATGAACTTCAAATTATTCCAAATGGATGTAAAAAGTGTTTTTCTAAATGGATTCTTTATGGAAGAAGTATATGTAGAGCAGCCCCCTGGTTTTGAAAATCATACTTTTTAAAATCATATTTTTTAATTAGATAAAGCTTTATATGATTTAAAATAAGCTCCTAGAGCTTAGTATGAAAGACTAAGTAAATTCTTACTAGAAAATGGTTTCACTAGAGGAAAAGTAGATACAACTCTTTTTATAAAAAGAAAGATTGATGACATTCTTGTGATACAAATACATGTTGATAATATCATCTTTGGATCCACTAATAAAATTTTATGCCAAGATTTTGCCAAGCTCATGCAGGGAGAGTTCGAGATGAGCATGATGGAGGAACTCACTTTCTTCCTCAGACTCCAAATTAAGCAGTCTAAAGATGGGATCTTCATAAGCCAAAGCAAATACACAAAGAAACTATTAAAAAAATTTGGAATTGAGACCTCTAAATGTATTGGCACACCTATGAGTCCTTCATGTAAGCTTAACAAGGATGAAAATGGTAAGAGTGTTAATTTAAAGCTTTATAGAGGCATGATAGGATCTTTATTATATCTTACTACTAGTAGGCCTGATATCATGTTCAGTGTTTGTATGTGTGTAAGATTTCAATCCAATCCTAAAGAGTCTTACTTAAATGCTGTTAAAAGAATCTTGAAATATTTAAATGAAACTTAAACATTAGGCTTATGATTTTTTCAAACAATCATCCATAAATTTGATAGGATACTTAGATGCAGACTTTGTAGGATGTAAATTAGATAGAAAAAGTACTAGTGGAAGGTGTCAATTTCTTGGTATAAACTTAATCTCTTGATTTAGCAACAAATAAAATTCAGTGGCATTGTCTACGATCGAGGTCGAATACATTGCAATCAGAAGTTGTTGTGCTCAAATCTTGTGAATTAAGCAATAACTCAAAAATTTTAGAGTAAAACTTAATAATATTCCCATAAGATGTGATAACACTAGAGCCATCAATTTAACTAAAAATTCAATCAACATTCTAGGTCAAAATACATAGAAATTAGACACCATTTCATAAGAGAGCATGTGCAAAATAATGATGTATTGATTGACTTTATTTGCTCTGAAAAATAATTGATGGACATCTTTATAAAATCTTTGAATGAAGACAAATTTTGTGAAATTATAAGGGAGTTAGGTATCTTGGATCCACTATCTTAGAGAACTCAAGTAGTCCTTCTCAAAATGTTCCTATCAATGATCCCTTGAGACACAATCTACTCTTCTCCTTCGATAAAAATCCCTTAATTCTAACTCTTGATCATAAATTTATTCAAAAAGAAGCTAAATCAGATATTTTAGTTGAATGGGACATCCCCTAGGTCACCCCATTCAAAAAGGGATGACCTAAGGGATGCCCCATAGGGTATTTCAGTCTTTTTCCTTCGACTTCAAGGAAAAATGAACCCTGTTCATCTCTCCATTTTCCGTAGGTCGACCCCTTCTCTTCTTTCACTCAAGCGTTCATCTCTTCTCTCCTGCCGAACATTTTCTTACCAAAATCCCTCTATAACCACCTTCCAAACTACACCAAACCTCCTTGAAAATGATCTCCTGGTTGTTCTCTATCCCTTCCCTCTCCTCTGTCCACTATTTCTCTTCTATCTCTTAACCTACCATAAGCCCTAATCTTTAACCGAACCCCAGTTTCTCTTGGCAAAATCCACTCTCTCCAGCAAACCATTCACATCCTTAATCTTTCTTCACTCATTCCACCGCTATCCTACTGCTCCCAATGTTGCTTGACAAATGGCACCTCGAATGAAGCTTCCTCGATGATGGAAGTCCACCTGTGGGCTAGAGAAAGAAGAAGAAGGCTGCATCTGTTCCAAGATCGGCACCCTCTGCTTCTTCAGTAACTCCTAGCAAGAAATTCTTTTTCAGTAGAAAGATTGCTCTAAAAAGAAATATTGATTTTCATTTTCTAAAAAAGATGTATTTTCTTTTGATGAAAAGATAAAATCTTTGGATTGAAATTCCCTCTGCACATTAAAAAAAACTATTTTTATTGATTTGGTTTGGGAGTTTTATCAAAATTTCATGTTTTCTAATGGAAGAGTGAGATCCTTAGTTAAAGAAGTAGAAATGGAGTTTGATGCTCAGCATTTAGGCTTTCTCATCCATTTTTCTTGTGAGCAATCTACGTCAGATAGATTATTAAACAAAGAAGAAGGGTTAAGATCAATTTTGCAAAAGGATAATGTCTATGGTATTGAGAAATTGGATGCTAGTAGGGATCTCATTGTGGAAATAAGGGTTCTCCAACATATTGTCTGCACCATTTTCTTTCCTAGGGCTGGTAGATTTGATTTTGTATCTAGTAGAGATCTATGCATCATGCATATATTGTGTATGAAATCCCTGTGAACTTAACAGCCTTGATGATTGATGCCATACTAGAGGCAGTGACTAGATTGAAAGCTCCTTTATCCTAGATTGAAAGCTCCTTTATCCTATGGCATGGCACTCACTAGGATCTTTAGAAGCTTTGGAGTTGATTTTGAGGGAGAGGTTGCAATCCATACTGACACCTACAATGCAAATTCCTTGTATCGTATGGGTTATGTTCGAGTCGGTGATCGATGGACCAGAGTGGTAAAGTAGCTGAGGAGGAGGAGGAGGACCGAGCAGAGGAGGAGAGACCATCTTCACCTCCTCATGATCACATAGCATCTCCTGATATTCAGTTTATGTCTGATCATGAGGCTGGTCCCTTAGAGTCTATAAGGAGGGATGCACCTAGACCACCATCTGTGAGCAGTGATCTAGCCAATAGATTTGGTGATAATTAGCTCAGGATGATTGCTGACCTTCTATCACAATCGATTGCCGACCTTGTATCTCGATAGATCACTGATCTTGTATCTCAGCAGATTGCTAGTTGTGTATCACAATAGGTTGCCGATAGTTTATCTCAGCAGATGGCCAGTAGGGGCACTTTGAGCTTATCTCAGGGGGAGAGATCTCAGGCTGATCCTCTACCTGACCAGTCGATGGCTCCACATATCATGATAGTATTTCAGATGCTTACTGCGATGTCAGCTCATTTTGAGGAGCTAGAGGGTTCAGTATTGAGATTGATAGGAAGAGTATTGGATCTTCAGAGGCAAGTGATGGGATTGGGGATTCCTCAGTCGAGCGAGTTTGTTCTCCTAATTTTTGCTTTGTTGGTGGAGGGTGACGGTCTTCGTCATGCTTTGGAGGTCGAGATTCAATCCTTGAGGGATGAGATCAGAGGATCAAATGAGGATGTCTCTACTGCTATTGGTACACTCATACAGTCCTTGTCAAGAGTAGTGGGATAGCTTGATTTCATTCGATTTATTCTTCTTTTCTAGACCTCATCTTCCTTTGCAGCCAGACCCTCTGGCCCTCCTATTCATGCCACCCCTGCTCGTGCCACCTCTGCTCGTGCACGTACTTCTACCCATGGCTGAGGCAGACGTGGTCGAGGATGTGTCCATGGCCTTGGTCCTGATACTCCTCATCATTTTTCTAATTCTTCCTCTAATTCTGATGCATCCAATCATGATATTTATTAGATCAAGTATAGTCAAACTTATATATTTAGGATCTAGCTTGGCCTTTGTACATTTTGGTTATTTGGTTGTCATGGATGTTGTATTTTTTGTTTATCCATATTTTATGTACATTGAAGGCCTATAACTTATATTTGAATGAATATTGTACCTTAACTCTGATTTGGATGATATGGTTAATATGACTCTTGTTATCTTTTGGATATATATAATGCTTATAAATGCAATGAATCATTTACCTTGTGCAATTCAAATAATCTTGTATGTTTATGACTTATAATTTTGGTTTATAAATGCTATCTATACTCATAATGGAATGTTAATTCAGCAGCAGAATATAAAAAATTTATTAAGGGAGAGTTTCTTTTTTTATGTTTGATAATGTCAAAAAAGGGGAGAGGTATCATTGAAAAATATTAACATATTGTGCATGCAAATAGTATAAGCAAATTAAAAGCAAAGCAAATTATTAAAGTTTCAAGTTTATTATTATAATTTCAAGTTTATTGTTATAGTTTCATAGTTAAATTGCTAAGATTCAATACTTAATATGAAAATAGTAAATAAATTGTTAGGGCAACCCATTACAACATTTTTTAAAATCTTTGTTATGATTCCATTGAGGGCATGCTTTCTTTTCGGCATCCTATATTATAAAAAATTACTGATTTTTTTTGAAAAATGCAATATGTGCAAAATAATAACCTAAATTAGATGCATTTGAACTCATCACTTGTATATATCTATTTTTGAGATTCTTAACTTAAAATGATATCTCTCTATTCAATAACAAATTTATTTTATTTTTACTTATACTAAATTATTTTGTCATCATCAAAAAGAAGGAGATTGTTGCCTATAGAAATGATTTTGATGAGCACAAAATAATTGAGACAGGTACTAATGATTTCTATTCTTGAAGATGTTTTTAAAAGTTATTTCAAGATTTTCAAGAATTTTTGTATTGCAAAAACTTGGTTAAAGATGGTCAACTTGAAATTTACTTAAGTTGTAGCAAAAATTAAAGTTTTTCGGAAGTCTCAAGAACTCCCAAGATGATGTCAATTCATTTGAAGGTTGTCTCAAATTGTTTGGAAGCTTAAAATTGAAGATATGACATTTTGGATAAAAGGAGGCAACCCCTAGGTCAACCCTTTTTCTTTGGCAAATGGCATGCAGGACCGACATGCTATTTCTGAACTAGCATGCAAAAAGGGATGACCTATGGGATGCCCCATGGAAAAAGAGATGACCTATGGGGAGCCCCTTGCAAGTTCTGTGCACAAGATACAAAATGTAAACTTTCTCGCCTATTGCAAAAGGGGTGATCCATGGGGCACTCCCTAAAGGAACTACATAGATATACGAAATGTTGTTTTTCTCACCTATTATGAAAGGGGCGACCTAAGGGGTGCCTCCTGCAACAAAATTTCTGTAATAACTATTTTTCTTCTCCATTTGGCATATTTAATATTTTTCAAATGATCTTCAATGGATACTATTCATCTTCCAGCATTGAATGAGGGTTTAAAAGCCTTGAAAAAGAAAAAAAATCATCAAGAAAATCAAGTGAATATTCAGCACAAAGAAAACTCAGTCCTAGATAAGAGAAGCACTGATTTCAAGCTCAACCACTTCTCCAACGTGCATTCAAGTCTTCAATCTCTTTGAAAGAGTTCTTAAAAGCTTTCTTTAATTTGTGTAAAGATTTTTTAAAGCTTTATTGTGCTCATTAAGAAGCTAAGTGTGCTAAACTTGTACATCCTCTTTCACTCTATTTTATTATTTTGGGGCTCAAGCTTTTGGAGGTTTCCAAAGCTTGAGAAGGTTGATCCAAACCTTGAATCAGATTGTATTGGGTTGGCTTGTATCTAAAAAATAAGTTTTCTAGCTTGGGATAGCTAAGGTCGAAGGATCCGATGCTATATTCGTTTGAATATGTTAGTGAATTAAAATTTTTAAGTAGGAGCTTGAAAAGTAGATGTAGGTACAGTGTTGACACCGAACCATTATAAATCATCTTGCTTGTGTTATTCTCTCTTATTCTCTTTACTTGCTCTATTGTGCATAATTACTTTCCATTAAATTAGGCTCTTACATCTTACTTACCTAACTCACCTCGCTTTACTTAAAACTTCAAAAGCACATATTGCAATTCTATTTTTAAGTTTAAATTTTGAAAAGAAACCAATTCACCCCCCCCCCCCACCCTCCTTCTTGGGTTGTATAGCTGGGAAACAGATATGTATGCAAAAAATAAAGAAAAAGAAGGGCATGCACGCAAAATAAATATGTTATGAAGGTACATATATTAATAGCAATTTATGAGGGTATTCATACTATTTTGTGTATTTAGGGGGTATATATAACCAAAAAAAATCCTTAAAAAGATATCATCTCAATCAGATGTCGTATATCTAAGTTATAATCTTTGGAATTTTGATATATGATTTGGGATATGATGGATCTCATTCTTGCACCCTATTCACCTTTATCTATAATGGTCAAAGTAGACTACATCAAGTCTAGCTATAAAGGCCCATTATAATGTGGGTCTAGTCCGGCTGGGTCCAACTTGGGTTAATCACACATGCATTCGGCACATGAGAATGGATGGAGGAAAACTCCAAATCGAAATCATCTTCCTCCTCAAGTTTGACGAGGATTGGGAGTTTAGGACTCCTTGGCTCTCCAGATCCTAGCTATAAACAAGCCCTCCCCTCCCCCTCTAAGCATCTCACCTCTCATCCTGATCCACCACTAGTGAAATCCCTCAAGCTTTCTTTAATTTTCTATCACGATCTCTTGGTAAGTCACTATTGAATACCACATGAGAGATGAGAAAAAGACCTCTAAATTCTTTTCTCGTCTCTTTCTTAGTCCCATAGCCATTGTTTCCACCTTGGATTGCCATTGGTAGTCATTGGATTCATGTCATTCCCCTATTTTTTTTTCCTTGTTCCATCGAATTGTTCACTACCATTGGATGACACTATGCTTAGATTGTCGAGGGCCAGAGCTATCGGGGTTTACCATTATGGGGGGTGATTGTTCTAGTGTTTTTTTTTCCCTTCTACCATTCTTTCTATGAAGAAGAAGAAGAAAGCAAAAGAGGAAAAGAAGAAAAAAATTCTTTTCTCTTCCTTTTTCTCTCTTTTCTCTTTCTCTTTCTTCTTCACTCTTTCTATCTACTTTCTTGCTTTCCCCTTCTAGATATCTATGGATTAGTTGAGGATCTAGATATCTAGGCAAAACCAGATCGATTGATTGAACATAGGAGGGGTCCTAGACCTATAGTGTATGGGTATTTTCTATAATTTTTTACCATCCATGATTGCCTATAATTTTTATGTTTGACCTTGATTATATAGAGGTGAAATTGTTAATGCAAGAAAGTGTTGAAGGGAACACCTTGTCCCCGAGTTTATAGATCAAAGAAAATATTGATAATTGCTATGCTTGAGTCAGAGATTGATAGAGGTAAGGATCCCTTTACATGATCACCTATATATATGTTTTGGTAATATGAATGATAATTTCTAGATTTATATTTATTGGAGGTAAAACAGCTCCTGCTGAAGTATAATTGGATGTCCAACCTTGGTGTAGTGCCATCTGGAGTCATGACAATCAAGTCCGAACTTCAACAAAGTTGATCCCCTAGTCCAGATGAATTCTGGAAGATTGGCCTCCAAATGCAACTAAACTCAAAGCTTCATTCAAAAATGGCTCATCCTGAGAATGATAGTAACTCCTATCAATGTTTGATCTCGTGCACTAGTTGACATTCTCAGCAAAAATCCTTCCAACTTTCTCTCGATAATTGTAGACCTTGCCAAAACTATGTTATCAACTTTGGCCAGACGAACTTGAACAGTGAAAGAGGTTTGCCATCCAATTGATTTCGATCTCCAGCCCAGAATAAGTAGCAGCCACCCCATAAATATAGAACTCTAGCACCATCCGATCTCGACTAGTGGCCAACCTTGGGCGGTTGAACTTCTCTATTTCATCCTATGGATAGCAGATCTTGTCAATTCTACACCAAGGACCTTGGCTGGATGAACTTGAGTCAGCGAGAGAACCTCACCACCAATGTCGATCTTGGATATTGGATGAACTTCCTCAAGAGAGCTTCACCATAGTCTTAATTGAAGAACCTACCTTCCCTTTCCAACCTCCAGCCCTCAAGATCAAAGTGTTTATACCCACTCTCGGCCCACCTTGAAGGCGGTCGAGCTTCTGAAAGCTATCAAGATGGCTCCTTTGAGATTCAAACTCAAAGTATAATTTATGAGCCTATCATCTACAACTCAGAAGCCGACCTTCAATCTTAGTTAGCCCAACCTCAAGTTCTAATAGCTTAATCTCAGTGTAAATACTATACTACCAAGCTCATAAGCCTATAATCTTCCATTCAAACTTTAGCAAATAAAATTCAACCACCAGCAAGTTATGATAAGTGACAGCCTACTCTCTGTAACAAACTCTAAGTGGTCCAAATGGCCTTCTGATATTCTATTATGGTGTCAATATCATTTTATTATAAGCTCCATCTATAAAAGAAATCTTACAGATATATTTTTCTCTCTAAGCACTTTTCTCATTTCTAATCTCTTGTGTACTCTATTCTTATTTGCCAGGAAACTAACTTGACCATTTAAGGATCCACGTCAGAGCCAACTTCGATCAGGACTTTGTCTTGCAGGTCTCCCCAGTGAGATCCTCATCTCCACCTCTAGTGCACTCTAATAGCCATCCATTTTCTGCACCAATAGGATTGCCACTAGAGGAAGGGATACATGCACCCTTGTTCTAAAAGGAGTATCCATTTGAGTGATTTTCCCCTTCCTTCCTCCTCTTCCTTTGTACTTTCTTTATTCAAGCAAAATGCCACCAAGAAAAGTTTCCACTCGAAGTGCTATCACCACCACCACCAGATCCAACCAAGAATCGATTGATCCACCAGTACCAACCCCATCGCCCACACCCCAACCTCCTCAGCCAACAGAAGTGGTGGACATGAACTAGTTCAACCTGCTACTCTAGTAGGTAAGAGGCCTCATGGAAGCTATGTAGGTCATGTAGCAAGTTTCGGTACCAACACTATCAAAAAAACCATTGCTGGAGCATCGAGATTCGGTGCAGGGATGGCCCACCTGGAGAAGCCAACCGAAGAATCTTGAAAAGAAAAAACAAAGAGCAAAGAGCCCCTATGCCGAGCATGACTCCACCCCCAAAAGATTCCTATCCCCGTTAAGCTAGCCACACTTTGAGATTCATCATTGAGATGATGCTCTTAATCAAAAACTCTAAAAGATGAACTGATAGATTGAGGAGCTCCACCACACTGCCTCGGTCTGCAATGATGACATCTGCACCGATCCACCCTTCACTACCTAGATCATGTAGGAGCCCATTCTACTGAACTTCAAGCTCCCATAGTTTGAGAGTTATGATGGAATCTCGGATTCTGTCAACCATCATGAAGCCCTCCAGACTATGATGCTGCTCTATGATGCACCGAACACCATCTTATACTGAGCTTTTTTCTCCACCCTAAAAGGCATAGCAAGAAATTGGTACTCGAGCCTTAAGCTGAGTACCATTTATTTTTTTGATTAGTTAAGCCATCAATTCATGGCTCACTTCATCAGCAGCCAATGTCAGAGGTAAGATTCAGATTTTCTTATCAACGTCAAGTAGAAAGAAGCAAAATCCATCCAAGCTTACGTCAGTCGCTTCAATAATACTGCATTGAAGGTTCAAAATCTAGACTAATCTATTGCTGTGGCCGCACTGAAGGATGGCCTTCGGAAGAATGATCACCTCTTCTCCCTAGAGAAAAAGTATTCTCGGGACTTTGCCGACATGCTAGCTCGGGCTGTGGGTTATGTCCAAGCTGAAAAAGCTTTTAAGCTCTAGAATGATAAAACCATAGGAGAGTGGCAAGTAGCAGAATCTAGCAAGCCTACACCTATAATGAATCTAGGCAAAGCCCATCCGCACTCTAGAATCCCTCATGAACGTAGACAAGTTTGGACTCCCCCTCGAGCTTGTTGACCAAGAAGCCCAGATAGAAGGATACGGTGAAGCACCCCTCCCAAAAGATTTTACAACTATTCTCTTCTGAATGCTCCTAAAACTTAAGTGCTAATAAAAATCAAGAAGCAACTGCCAAAACTAGATAAAATACAGTCTCACCCAAGCAAGCACAATCCAAATAAGTACTATCTATACCATCATGACCATGGTCACGATACTAAAAAATGCATCTAGCTTCAGGATTAAAAAGGAGCTAATTAGGCAAGATCGACTGGATTGGTTTCTGCGATGTCATTCTAAAAGAAAGAAAAGATCAGCCAAGAGGCTTTCCATAATCGAAACCATCAAGGAGGAAAGAGTCCCAGGAAGATCGACCTTCACTTCGAATCATCAACACCATTACTAGGGGCCTTCGGCAAGTGGAGGCTAGTGAATCAGCAGAATCAGTAAAGAAATGGAGGACTAAAGAACCCATTACTTTTACTAAAGAAAATGCACAAGGGGTTTAGTTTTCACATAATGATGCGGTTGTAATTTCTTTAAATATTATAAATTATGATGTATGCCCTATCCTGGTTGATAATGAAAGTTCTACCAATATCTTATTTTATGATATTTTTTTCTAAAATGTCGATACCTGATAGTCATATAGGACCACTAAGTTCTTCCTTGGTAGGATTCATTGGTGACACTATACTAGTTGAAGGAATAATCACTCTATTGGTTATGGCAGGTCGGTACCCGAAACAATCTAAAGCTTAGGTTGATTTTCTGGTGGTGAAGGCTCCTTCTACTTATAGTGTAATTCTTGGATGACTTGGGCTGAATGCACTCCGAGCTGTGGTATTAACATACTATTTAAAGATGAAGTTTTCAACCAAATATGGAGTCAGAGAAGTTAGAAAAGATCAGCCCTTGGCACATCATTATTATACAATCGCACTACAAGGAAGAAAGCAACCCGAGCCCTATCTTATGGATGGACTTGACGTCCATGATGATTTGATTGAGAAGTAGGGAGAATCGATAGACGACTTTGTTTCGGCTTCTTTAAATGATTATAACGAGGACCATAGAGTTCAGATTGGCTCAAATTTAGAAAAAGAAGTTAAAGCACAGCTTGTTACCTTTCTATCAAGGAACGTCGATGTTTTTGCTTGGATCCCTATGGATATGCATGGGATCGATACAAAAGTGATGGAGCATTGCCTGAGTGTGGATCATAAGTATCGATCTATGAAGCAAAAGAAGTGTGGCTTTCCACTTAAGCGACAGAAGGCCTTTATGGATTAGGTGGACAAACTCCTTAAAGCCAAGTTCATCCATGAGGTATTCTACCCAGATTGGATAGCAAATGTAGTCCTTATCAAGAAAGCAAATGGCAAGTAGAGGAGTGCATTGACTTCACCAATCTAAACAAGATCTATCCAAAATATAGCTATCCTCTACCTAGAATTAACCAACTAGTAGATGTAACCTTGGACCATGAGCTCCTCACCTTCATAGATGTCTTCTCTAGTTACAATCAAATCTAGATGGCACTTGAAGATAAGAAGAAAACTACTTCTATTATTGACTGTGATCTTTATTATTATAGAATTATGCCTTTTAAACTCAAAAATGCAGGCACAACCTACCAACGCCTTGTGAACAAAATCTTCAAAGAGCAGATCGATTACAACATGGAGGTTTATGTGGATGATATGCTTGTCAAGAGCTGATCTTCAAAAAATCATATTGCCAACCTGAAGGAGATATTCAACACTCTTTGAAAGTAAAAAATAAAGCAAAACCCAACCAAATATGCTTTTGGGGTGACATCGAGGAAGTTCTTGAGATTCATGATGTCAAGACATGGCATTGAGACAAATCTAGAGAAAATCGAAGCTATCCAGGAGATGACTGTTCTCAAGATAATAAAAAAAGTTCAGTGCCTGATAAGGAAGATCACGACTTTGAATCATTTCATTTCAAGATCGATGGAACACTGCATGCCCTTCTTCTAAATGCTCAAACAATCAAAGAACTTCTGCTGGACCTTGAATGTCAGCATACCTTTGAAGAACTAAAGAGCTATCTCAGCTTACCTTCCCTCCTTACCAAGCTCAAACCTAGTGAAGAGCTATTCTTGTATCTAGCAGTATCTCCTACGGCCATTAGAGCTATCCTAGTCGGAGAGGAGAATAAATTTCAAAAGCCAATCTACTACATAAGTCAAATTCTGAGAGATGTAGAAATAAGGTATTCTAAATTGGAAAAGCTGACTTATGCTTTGCTCATTGTAGCTAGAAAGCTCCGATCTTATTTCCAAGGATATACGATGATACTTCTAAGAGATCAACCTATAAAGGTAGTTCTTCATCTGTTGGATACTTTCAAAAGAATAGCAAAATGGATAATTGAGCTCACTAAATTTGATATCAAATTTCAACCTCGACCATCTATTAAAGCTCAAATACTAACTAACTTTATAGTCGAATGCACTATCTCAAATCTAGCCGAGCCTGAGCAACAAGAAGTCAACACTTCTAGTTTGCAACTAAATTTTTGGGCCTCATATGTTGATGGCTTATCCAATGCTTCTGAAGCAGGCACATGTTTAATTCTTATCAATCTAGAAGGAGTTGTCATCGAATACGCACTATGCTTTGAATTTCCCACGATCAATAATGGAATAAAATATGAAGCTCTGATTGCAGGATTAAGAATAGCCAGAAAACTAAGGACAGACCATGTGAAAGTTTATAGTGATTCACAATTGATAGTAGAGTAGGTCAATGGCTTGGGAGGAAACTATGAAAAAATACTTGGATGAAGTGAAAAGTTTGACTTCAACCTTGAGCAGTTTTGACATACAATAGATTCTGAGGGCAGAGCCGATCTTCTATCCAAATTAGCTACCTTAGCTCTGAATGAGTTACCGAAGGAGGTTTCCTTTGAAGTTCTTCAGCACCCGAGTTTGGAGGAACCCCAAACAATCATGCAAGTAGACCACAAGCCTAGTTGGATTGATCCACTGGTTCTATATCTCAAAGATGGCATCCTCCCTAGAGATCCCAAAAAAGCTCAAAAATTAAGAAATCAGGCCTCTTGCTATGTCTTATATAAGAACAAGCTATACAAGAGATCTTATTTGTTGCCACTTCTCAAATGCCTCCAACCATCTAAAGCCAATTATGCCCTAATGAAAGTTCACGAAGGAATATATGAAAACCATCTCGAAGCCAGATCATTGTCCTATAAGCTACTTCAACAAGGATATTATTGGCCGACCATGCAGTGCAGGATGTAGTTAATTATATAAGAAAATATGATCAATGTCAAAGAAATGCCAATGTCCAAAACCAACCAGCCTACTTGCTCACACCTTTGAGCACTCCATGGCTATTTACATTGTGGAAAATGGACATATTTGGACCATTTCCTATGGCATTCAGACAGCAAAAAATTCTCTTGGTAGCAGTAAACTACTTCACTAAATAAGTTAAGGCCAATCCTTAACAAAAATTACTAAAGCTAAAGTGTAAGATTTTGTTTAAAAATTAATAGTATGTAGATTTAGTCTACCCCGAACATTGATCACTGACAATGGGTGCCAGTTTATAAAACCAAAATTTGCTAAATTTTATAAAGGCTTGAATATCTCTCATTAATTCATATCTGTAGCCCACCCTCAGGTAAATGGTGAGGCTGAAGTAACTAACAGAATCCTGCTATAAGAAATAAAGGCAAGGCTTGAGTGAACGAAAGGAACATAGGTGGATGTGGGGCTGCAAATAAGTCGAGCTGCTCACAAGCTACTCGAGCTCAACTTGAGTTCAAGCTCGACTCGACTCGATTATTATTAAGTTTGAGTCAAGCTTGAGTATGTGAGTCGAGCTCGAGTAATTTTTTGAGTCGAGCTCGAGTAGTAAGATACTCGGCTCGAAAGCTCGCGAGCCTGCTCGAGTATATATATATTTTATAATATTAATTTTATTTATAATATATATTAATATATATATATTATTAATAAGATAAGGCTTAAATTCAAGCTTAAGTATGGCTCAGTTCATATTCGAGTCGAGTCGAGTCGATCTCGAGCCTTGCCTATTTTTTATTGAGCCAAGTTTGAGCTTGGAATATTAAAACTCAGCCGAGCTCAAGCTGAGTTTTGAGCTTGAGTATTTTGAATTGAGTCGAGCTCGTGCTTTTAGTTACTTGACTCGACTCAGCTCGATTGCACCCATAGGTGGATGAGCTCTATCATGTACTCTAGGCCTATAGAATCACTCAAAGGTTGCCTACAGGGGAATCCCATTTGCTCTAGCTTTTGAGATTGAAGTGGTCATTTTGGTCGAACATAGACTTCCCTTAGTATGAGTGGAGAACTTTGATGAGCAAAATAATTCATAGGATCTTAGGGCAAATCTTGATCTACTAGAAGAAAAATGAAAAAAAGTCCAAATTTGGATGGTAGCCTATACACAAAAAGTAGCTCGATACTATAATTCAAGGATCAAAAATAAAACTTCAAGATCAGAGATCTAGTGCTGTGTCGAGCAGAGATTTCTCAACCACAAAATCAAGGCAAGCTTGATCTAAACTAGGAAGGTCCATATGAAGTCGACGAAGTTATCTGATCCAAAACTTATCGCTTAAAGAAGCTTGGAGGCACTACACTATCCTGATCTTGAAATTCAAAAAATCTATGAATGTACTATCGATAACCATATTTCAATAAAATTTTTTTATTTTAACATTCTTGTCTCTTATGTGAATTGAGTTATGGCAGGAAATAACCAAGCCGAGCCTCGTTCTAAAATGAAGTAAGATATGAAGGCCTCTGATTCTTAAAAAGAAGATTAACCTCATCTTAACGAGGGTGAAGGCCTTCGATTCTTAAACAGAAGGTTAACCTCAGGAATAGGAGGAGGACCTCGTCCTAACATGGGTGAAGATCCTTATAAAGGATATAAAGGCCTTTGGTCCTTAAACAAGACATTAACCTTGTCTTAACGAGGGTAAAAGCTTTCGGTTCTTAAATAGGAGGCTAACCTCATCTTAGCAAGGGTGAAGACCTCCAATTCTTAAATAGGAGGTTAACCATATTAGGAATAGGAGGAGGACCTTGTTCTGACATGGATAAAGATCCTTACAAGGGATATAAAGGCCTCCAATTCTTAAATAAGAGGTTAACCTTGTCTTAACAAGCGTGAAGACCTTCAATTCTTAAACCAAAGGTTAACCTCAACTTAACGAGGGTGAAGGGCTCTGGTTCTTAAATAGAAAGTTAACCACGTTAGAAATAGGAGGAGGACCTCGTTCTACTATCAATGAAGATCCTTACAGGGGATATGAAGCCTCTAGTTCTTGAATAGGAGGTTAACCTCATCTTAACGAGGGTGAAGGCCTCCAGTTCTTAAATAAGCAGTTAACCTCATCTTAACAAGAATGAAGACCTCCAATTCTTAAATAGAAGGTTAACCTCATCTTAACAAGGGTAAATACTATTCATGCCCTAGGGGAGAGACCTTTGCAATGGCCCTTTTGTGCTCCTAAGGAGAGGCTCTTCCAACGGCCCATAGAGAGAGGCTCTTTCAATGGTCCTTTTATGCTATGGCAATCTTATTAGGAGCAAGAGGAGAACCTCATCCTAATAAGGATAAAAGTCATTTGTACCTATGAGAAGAGACCCTCTCATCGGCTCTTTTATGCCATGGCAACCTTGTTAAGAATAGGACAAGAACCTCATCCTAGCGAGGGTGAAAGCCATTTTGGTAAAGATCCTAACGAAGAATATGAAGGCTTTCAATTTTTAAAAGGATGTTAACCACATCAGGAATAGGAGAAGGATCTCGTCCTGACATGGGTGAAGATCCTTAAGAGGGATGTGAAGACTCCTAGTCCTTGAATAGGAGGATAAATATATTCCTAAGCTAGTCCAAAACATCCTTGTTTATAAACAAGGGGAACAGGTCTTCAAGACATCGAACAAAAATTATTGTTTCAAAACAGTATCAATATCGAGCATAACAAGAAAATAAAGAGACCAACAAGCATCAAGCCAAGACAGAACACAAAAAAACAATTGAAAGGAAGATGATTTCATTAAATTGAAGTTCATTACATAGATCCTCAAGACCGATTACAAAAAAAAAAGAAAGGAGAGAAAAGGAAAAGAAAAATGGAGGCCTACTCGGACTTTGGACTATCGGCCCTGTCCATTATAAGGAAATGCTTCAAGTCATTCATCTTCTCTTCAAGTTCTTGCCTCACCACCAAGTTTTCACCAAGTAATTACTGGGCTCTTGGGATGTCCTCCTCAGCTTCTCTTAGCCTTTTCCTCAGAATGATGGACTCAGCCTCAGCATCCTTTATGGCATTTTCTTGATAAGTTGCTTGGATCCTCAGTTGAAGGAGCTCGAACTTATTCTTCTCATATGCTTCAAAAAGAATGCCAAGAGTATTCTTTAAACATGCAGTTTCACTTGGATCTATGCTTAGACCAACCTAAGCTCTATCCGCTAGTTGCTTTCAAAGCCAAGTTACTTCATCATTGGCTACCTGAAGTTTCCACTTGAGTTTGACAATCTGGTTGCACTAGCCAAGTCTATAGGTGTCGTATGTCTCCTCGACCACATGCAACTGCTTCTGGAGATTGGAGAACTTCTTCGACCAATCCCAACCATATTCTTCCAAATTTTAAGCCCAAGCTGAGTCCCTCTCTAACATTGAATTTTTTCTTTCATCTCTCGGAGCTTCACCTTAAGAGAATAGATTTTTAAAGTCAAGATTCAGGACTTCTCACTGGCTCTCTTAGATGCCCACTCAAGCTCTTCGGATAGGTGATATTTCTTGATCGTGTATTCCTTGAAGAGTTGCTTAGAAGCTTGATGAAGATGATTGATTTTGGTCAAGGCAATTGCATAGTTATTTTTCGATTTCAGAAGTTCATCTTTAGTTTTCTTTAATTTCTTATTTATGTGCCAAACTTTCTTCCATAATTCTTTGAAATGAGCTTTTAGGAGAATGGCCTAAGGTAGTGGCGCAGCTTCAGCCCATGATTATGGCTGATGGCAAAACTTGCATGTTGAGTTCTGAATTATTGACACATCACTATGCATGCAAGTATGGAAAAGAAGAAATTAAATTTCATTGATTAAAAAGCTTAGGTACATAGAATGAAAAAGAAAAAAAGAAAAAATACAATCAACAGAGGTCTCTAACCTCTAAGGGTGGGGCAGCGGAAGAACTCGACACAGCCTTTGTAGGTTCCAACTCCTTGGCGTAAACAGAGGCATCGGCAGTAGGCTCGGCGGGAGGAAGATTAGCTCCAGTTGAAGAAGGCTCTGTCTCGTCGTCAAAAGGGTCCCTTAATAGAAAGATGAGGTCTAATCTGGGGAACTTCTTCAGAACTTTCTATTGGCAAAGGTTGAATCCTTTGCTAAATGCTTCTTGGGCAAACTCTATCTTGATACCCTCCAACTCCTTTGAAGATTTGAAGGCCAAAATAGCTCACTCCTCGACTTCAGCTATTCACTTCCTTTCTTCGAGGATCTTAGCCTCAGCCTTCTTTCTTTTCTTCTCCTCTAAGGCTAATATGGTCTTCACCTCCACTGATGCTTATTCTTCTCTCTGGAGCTCTTCTCGAAGATGTCCATAAAGAAACTAGTCTAGGATTTCATGGTTAGATTTTAAATTCATTTTTAAATCTATGCAGCAAAAACATGAATTAATCATATTAATTCATAATTAAATATAAAAAATCCTACATCTAAGATCCTATTATATGATTAAAGCATGATATTAAATTAAAAATTAAAATATGAGAATAAATCATGTTGATCATATCAACATAAAAAACTATTCTACGTTAGATCAAATTTATATAGGAGAAAGATGATCGTATCATCCATACCTTTGAAAATCGAGTTCTCTAACTCACTAATCAATGCCTGAGGTTGTCATTCTAAGCTGCACACATGTCCAGCCTCTATAAGTTATCCACACGAACTCTCGATCGTTGATCAAAAGTTCGATGCCCAAAAATCAGCATAGTTTACTAGAACTGTGCTGATCCTTCTTCAATGGTTGATCTAGATCTTTTTTCTTTGAAACTTGGACCCTTCAATTTTCAAAAGATGAGAAATATGATTTTGGACTTGGGACACCTCTCAAAATCATAAAATGAATGGAGGAATAGATGGAAGAAAATCCTAGAAGAAGACCCACTTCTTCTCTTTTTCTCTCACCAAAGCACCTTGATTGGTGCCTTTACAATTCCCACACCTAAACCTCTCTATGCCCAGCCTCTCCACGCCCAAAGAACACTCTCTTAGATCTATAATCTCAAAAAATATTAGGTTAAAAAACTTTTTATATTGAGAGATATCAGGGAGTCCTTGTCTAGGTCAAATACCTAGTCAAGAGACCTCCAAATTGGGCTAGACTTGGGGCGCCCAACTCTTGGGCATCCCCTCCTTTTTGAGCATGGACTACCATGTTTGGCACATTAAAATTCTTTATTTTTCATAGAAATTTTTGAGAAAAATCAAGAGTTTAGGTGCCATACATGGATAAGAATTTTGGTTACAACAAACTCTATTAAATAGAGTTTGAAATCAAAACAACTAATTTATTTTAACTTGGTCCCCAACCAAATACCATATAAGAAGTATATAAAACATAGGGATGCATGTCCTCTCTCTAAAAATGGAGACTCCATGAAAAAATTAAATAAAATTTCATGGAGAGTGCATGGAGATTGAATGGCGCAAGGATTTGGGAGTCCTAGTCTCACTAGGACTCTTAATTTGACTTAGTCCAATTTCATCCTTGGACCAAATTAAATTAGAATTTATTTAACATAATTAGATTAGATATTAGTCCAACTAATAATCTTATTAAATCAGATTAAATTAAATTTAATTCTAATTTAATTTCTAATCAAATTAGAGATTATGTTCAGTCAAGTCCTAATTGAACTAGGACTAGTTCTTCCTTGCAATTGACTCATCCAATAAACCAAATGGACTTGATCTAATCAAGCCCAAACTAAATTTAATTAAATTATATTTAATTAGACTTAATCTCAATCCTCTGGCTTAATCAAATAAAGCTAATTAGTAATTGAATTGCTAATCGATCCTCCTGCAATACTTGCACTAGGTTAAATATTAATCATATTGATTGTTTAATCCTAGAATAATTCTTAATCATTGATCAACCATTCAATCAGATTGAATCCTCTTATGTGTGTGACTCCATAAGTTCAAATCTAAGATGATAGCATAAAAACTAATTTCTGTATCAATCAAAGTGACCATCTAGCAATGGTCCCGATGATTGGATAGGTCGAATGTGAAGAACAGCATCCTTAAAACCCATATGGATATAGTTTCTATATAATTCATTCCCTTGACCAAAACACTTATAGGACACCTCAAAGTTTAACTATCTGTTAGATATATGTGCTCTAGAAGCCAGAATTGGCTGACACTTGTAATACACTTCTAGGGGCAAAATTGTAATTTTGACTATAATTAATGAAATGGGTTATTTTCTATCACACATGTGTATTTAGTGTCTGTGATACATCCTTTGAGTTAATGGTAATGATAATTTATATTTTCAAGAGTTGAAAATTTAAGACATGAATAATCATTATTAACTCATAAACAGCTCCCGACCATAGGATCATCACGAGGATGGTGATTGATCCGAAAGGTTGGTGTACGATCGCTTCTCTTTAGTAGATGAGTCTTGAGTCTACGGTGTGGAGACACCGGAGCGAGAGTATAGGTACTCGTTAGAGAACGAGGGCACTGAGCGTGACCACCTCGAGTAGTCATTAGGAAGTCTACCTTCTCGTCAATGACTGACTCGATGCTGCAGTAGTGTGTCTGGTTCTTTGACCTGAAGATGCATCGGCAGTTCACCTTGAGGGTGTTATAGTTTGACTACACCATTACTCGGTCTCCTAGCCATATGGAACCCTGAGGTGTATGTTGGCTATAGCATGTTCATTGTAGGAACTGGATTGCATCAAGATGGGATCTATCTACCTCGGTGGTAGAGGAGTAGCCCTATGATGATCATGAGAATCAAGTCCTGAAGCCCATGGCCATGGCAGAGTGAAATAATAGAAAGAGTTTCTATTTAGATTTTCACATTGGACTCGAATCGAATGATTACATCATATGACAGAGACTAGGGTTTGACGAGTTCACCTTAACCCTAATCTGATCGGGGCTCAAGATAGAAGAACTGAATCACACAGGTAGCTGCACCAAGAGGTTCGCATTCAGCTCTGATGGGTTGCCACCATATACTGCTAGGTGTCACTGGTGGATTTTGGGAGCAATTAGAATGATTTAGATGATCGATCATTCTAGCTGTTCGAATCAGAAGAGTTCTGATCCATCGAAAGGAGTTTCGATGATGTCTATGATAGAGATCATGACATATCCCATTACCATACAGAACTGAACCTAACTGGGTCACACAAACAAGGGTTTGAATCTGGTGATCATCAATTGAAACTGATCTAGTTCAATTGATCTGAATGAGATTCAATTAGGTTCAAGGAAATCGTGCTAGCACTCGATTGAACCTAACGTTCTTCTTTTACTATCATAAATAAGTTGTCCTGACTGAGCCAAAGGAGTTTGTGCTCAATCAGAGGCCTTCATATGGTCTGACTGGAGGTTGTCCAAGTCAGAATAGGTTGTCTTATTTGTAAGACATTACCTGCCATTTTTGGTCACCTGCCATTTCTTGTTCTTTGACTTTGGTCAAAAGTCTACCTTTGACTGGTCAAATGTTGACCATTCACCCTTTGACTTTTGACCACATGTCATGCACCTATTGGAGAGCTGGTGGGGGCCTGTCCCCCTGCCAGAACCTGGCAAGGAGAAGGGCGCACGCCAAGGGTGGCGTGAGCCCAAGTAGGAGGCGCCTAGGAGTCCTTGTTGGACAAGGACTCCACCTCCCTTTTGGATTCCAATTAGAGTTCTACTAAGAATCCAGTTTGACTGGTCTTAGGCGCCCTCTAAGGAGGAATCCAGGGGTCTCTATTCCAACCAATCAGATTTAGATCTGATTTCACAAAGGGTTGTGATTGGTTGAGAGGAAGAGGAGTTGGATCACAAGAGGTCTATAAATAAGACCCTGTGCCCAACCCTAATCCTAAGTGAAAGTGAATTCAATAGAGATTTCCCACGTCCAAGGCTGCCTCTCCCCTCCTTCTCCATGCCATACTCTCTTCTCCCCTTGCTCTCCACGTCCAAAAGTGTTTTGGACTTAGTTTGGTGCGATTCAGATCAAGGAAAGGCGATCAAAAGCAAGAAGGCTGCGCTGCTGCAAAAGGACGACTGCAGATCTTCAAAAGAGTTTTGAAGATCCTCCAGATCAGATCCAGATCTGATTTTTGGAGGTGTGATAGAGAAGAAGAGGTTCTCCAGATCCAACCCAAGTGGATACCGGTAGAGGCCAGGCGCTTGCGTGGCTAAGATCCAGAACCTTCCGCTGCAATCAGGATCATCTACAGGGTAATAGGATTACCCAAATCAGGTAAATTGAATTTGATTTAATTTATCTTATCTTATTTTATTTATTAAAATAATAAGAATCAGATCTGAAACATATCAAGATCTGATTGAGATCAAGAGAAAATTTTTGAAATATATCTCTTGATCTAATCAGATCTGGACGAACCTGGACCGGGAAATCAAGATTTCCCTTCACTATCAACCTCGATTAGGTTATCCACATTGTATTTCAAAATACCAAATCCATCTTATGAATTATCCTAGCCAGAATTTTTGCTATATTGAAATATAGTGATGCATTCTTCTCCAACTCTTAGAGTAGTCAATCCCATCCTTATCAATCACCAACTTCATAAGTACTTGACTGTGCCTAAAAATCTTTCATTATTGAATTAGAAATTCAGTTAGTCTGGTATCAAAGCATGATGAGTTACTTGCAAGCCTCTATGGTCATCTCAAGTCTACGGGACACTTATTCCTATATCCCATCAGAGCAATTCTCGACAGCAAAATGCTCTAGAGTTGGTCATATCTAGTGACGATGTACCCATACATCTCACTTGTATGTCATGCCAGTATCTCCACACTCTTTAGTTAAAAGGATAACCAACCTATATGGCATACAACATTCTATGCTCAATAAACATTGTTGTCCTAATTAACAGCATATTATTTGATCATAAATTATTTAAGGTCTAATCGATAAATCCTCTCTTTATCGAAACTAAATAGTCCTAAGAACTTCATCACAATAATTGAGTTTATTAGAAGATGTAGACTTTATGATTAAAATGCTAAAATATTTATTTTATTCAATAATAAATTAATTATAATTATAAGATAGCATAACCATCAATAGGCTAATGATTGGCCTTGAGACATATTTTTCAACAACACCCACTTATCCTAAAGCCACTCAGCATAGTATCTAATATCCATCTTCGACTTGTGGTCATTGAACTTCTTTATCGCTAGGGCTTTAGTGAAGGGATCGGTCAGGTTCTTCTTTCCATCGATCTTCTAAAGATCGACATCATCTCGATCCATGATCTTCCAAACCAAATGGTAGTGGTGCTGTATGTGCTTCATTCGTTGGTGTGCTTTTGATTCTTTTGCCTGAGTAATGGCACTAGTGCTATCGTAGTGGAGCAGGATCGGTCCATTAAGGAAGGGTGCTACTCTAAACTCAATGATGAATTTTCTCAGCCACACAGTTTTCTTCATGGCATCTGATGCTGCGATGTATTCTGCTTCACAAATAGAGTCTGCCATAGTATGCTGCTTGAAACTCTTCCAGTAGAAGGCTCCACTATTTAGGATAAAGATATAACCCGACATGCTTTTGTTGTCATCATGGTCAGATTGAAAGTTGGATGATGCATGCTAATCTATAGCTATGGCAAGTGCACCAGTCCATTAAGTAATAAAGTAAATGAATAGAGTATCATCCCTAAAGGATTGAAAAATAAGTACTGAAAAGCTCTTTCCTATGCTTTATTTAGAAGATCAATTTACGAGAATAAGAAATTAAAGAACAAAATAAAAAAATATTTAAAAATTTTAAGAAAATAGAGAGAGTGTAATTATTAGGATTTTAAACTTAAGAGCAATGGGTTATAGGCAATCAGTTCACCAACTCAGTCAATACAATATTCAGATTATTGGATTAATTTTATTTCATGTGATGGTAGAGTCTCTTAGTTTATTCACTACCCTTTGGTTCAAGCATAGAAAAACTATCAATATTTATTAATTATCTTTTGATCCAGGTGTAATTTAAATAAATATTAATGCATTAAGTTTTGTGAAATCCTCTAATTAAAATACACTGCATCCAAAGCGCACTAAAATTTCTACATGCATATGAATTCTAATTTGATTCATAATACAAGATATATAATCAAGAAGCAATAACATAGATGTACTTGGTCTATAACATCTATGTTCATCAGATCAATTAGAAGATGGCTAGTAATCTAAAAGCATTAAGATCAGATTTATATACTCCTTATGAATAAAATTTAAAATTAAAAATAAATCATACTAAATATTGCATCAAAAGAGTGGCTACACCTTAGCCTTAGTAAAAAAAATTTAGTTCATGATAATAAGTTCAAAAATAGCAAATAAAATAAAAAGCATGAAGAAATTAGACTACTTAATTGCTGAAATTGGTTGTCCGTTGCTCTTGGTGTGGAAAACTTGATGAAGAAGAAGAGAAGCTCCTTGATCGATGTCTGGATGCCCTTTCTCTTCTTTCTCTCAAAACTCTCTTTGAAAACTCTCTATTCAAAACTCTCTCTCAAAGCTCTCTATTATTCCCTGTTCCCATGCTCTCTCTTAAAACTCTCTCCCCAAAACCCTCTATATTTTTTTCTCTCTGCCTCTTCCTTGGCAATAGTAGGCAGGCCCCTTTTTATAGGCTAAGAGGTGGATTTTCGAAAGCTCCTAACCAAATTGGGTTTAAAACTCTTAACATAAGTCAAATTAAAACCCTGGATAATTCTAACCTTCAGATCAGCATCTAATGGATCAAAAATTGCTTAATTTTTTTTTAAAAAAACCTAATTCAAGTCCGAATTAACCTCAACCGTTGAATCTTCTTGATGATTAAATTTGGACCATTGGATAGTTTACAGGAGCCTTCAAATTCCTAGTTAAAATCGATAATGCATCTCCATCGTTGGATCTCGATCGGGAGCTGCATCCACCATTCGTCAGCACACAAATTTCAATCGTTCGATCAAATCCCAATGAAAGACATCCATCATATCAGTTAGAATTCTCAGATTGTCCTCTATTGACCATGCACGAGCCCGGTGTTGCATGGACCACCACTTTTTTTAGCCAATTGGAGCACGCTTCTCCCTATGAAATCTCCAAAATGCCCTCTATAGTGGTCCACCGTGTGCCATGAAAAATGCTGACGTCAGCTCGACGTAAGCATGGCATCAGTGGTCGATCTGAGTGTGATCGGGCTGGGCAGTCTACTGAGCCAATTTTTCTGAACCAATTTGGACCAAACTGGCTTTTTTTTATTTCCCTTGAAATTCAATTTCGGGCTCATTTGAAGTCCCTTTTACTTAAAATTTATTTCATCTGAATTAGAAAAATAAGATCTTCATATTGATGGCCTTCTTTCCTACATAAAATTAATAAAAGTATCAATTTTTAAAAAATAAATTAATTTATTTTATAATTTAATATTTTTATTAGTATATTTTTACCACTTATCACACCCTCCAGCTTAGTCATTGCTAGTCTCTTAGCAATATTTTATTTAATACCATATTTCAATAAAATTATCCATCAAAAAGATAAAATCTAGAATTAAAGATCAAAAAATTTAGAAAATACCACTAACTAAGCATTGAGCTTCAGAAGCAAATTTTGCAGTCAATACAATTAAAAATTTTCTTAGAGTACATCAAAGATCTACAGCACTTATGCTCGTGATGACTAACTTTAGCATTTTAGTGTTAAATTAAGGATAAAAGTATCCTCTTTTATCATCTATTTTGATCAATTTTCTATACATTCTCAATTTTATACTGATAAATTAAGGTAGCTTTCACACTGCCTTTTTTTTTTCTTTTTGATGTGCTAAGCATCCTGACCTTCCCTCCACCATTTTACATGAATTTCCACACTTGACTTAGGTGCAAAGACCCAGTTACTAGACTTTGGGCAATCCACATATACTCTTTCTTTTGCACTTTATTTTTAGGCGGTAGATCTTTTCTTAAATTCAAATTTCTTTGATTAGAATGTATATTAATTACCAATTTTTAGTGATAATTGAATCCTCAGTTGGCCTTATAATCAATACCTACTTTGCCTTGTTAGTGTGCATGTGCAATTAGAAGTGCTAATAGTCTTTTGATGACCTAAGTAGGCTGCTAAAAGTCTGACCAACTAATCTACTTCTTTAACTCGTTACATTCATTAGCAGATACTTCTATCTTTTATCACTTGTCCAGTCTATCTTGCTCAAGATTTTCTTCTTGACACATGGTTAATTTTTTTTTTTTACCTCCCAACATATTCTACATTGTCTTAATGGAGAAATAAAAATAAAGGATGCAATAAAGGATGGAAAGGAATACACCTGATTTGGTTCAATCTAGTTCTTTGAAGCTTTAAAATTTTGCTTGAGCTTTCATTGATTTTTTTCTACAAAATTGAAAATACATACCAAAACAGTAAAAGAGCAACAACAAATTACTAAAAAATAAAAAAAAATAAAAATGATTAAAACTAAAAAAAAAAGGAACAACCTATCTAGTAGTTCTGATTTATAGTCTTTAGCTTGACTTTCTTTGAGTTCTGAGTTGAATCAATCTGGTGCCACTTCAATTGGAATACTTTTATGTTTGGTCGAGCCCTCTTTCAATTAGACATTGCTAGCTTTTATAGTCTCAAACTATTTTCTATAGAATTCTCATATAATAAATTATTAATAATATCAATTAGAAAATAAGTTTGATTATCATCAGGATGTTTAGTATCTTTGAAAACATTAAAAGTAACTTGTTCATCTTGGACTCTAAGAATTAACTTTCCTTGTTGAACATCTATTAAAGCTCTTCCAATAGCTAAAAGGGTCTCCCTAAAATAAGGGGTACATCATAATCTTCTTCCATATCAAGAACAATAAAATCAACAAAAAAAATAAACTTGTTTACCTTTACCAAGACATCCTCCACTATACCTCTTGGATATTTGATGGATCTGTCGACTTATAAAGAGTAATAGTGGTAGGCTTCGATTCTCCTAGACTCAACTTCCTAAACATAGAAAAAAAAATGAGATTAATACTTGCTCCTAAATTACATAAAACTTTATGAAAACTACAATCACCAATAATGCAAGGGATAGTAAAACTCCCTGAATTTTTTAGCTTCTGTGGTAATTTATTTTGAAGTTTTGCTGAGCATTCTTCATTCAAATTTATTTTCTCATGCTCCTTCAGCTTTTTCGTATTTGTTAGAATTTCTTTGAGAAACTTGGCATACCTGGACATTTGAGTGATAGCATCTACAAAAAAAATATTAATATGTAAATTTTTTAAAATTTTAAAAAAATTAAAAAATTCCTTATCTGGATGCTGTATTTGTCTCTCTGGGAATGGTAGTGGCGGCACATAGGGCTTCACATTTGGATCGGCAAACTGTATACCTAGAGACCATCCATTTGCTGGTTGTTTTGGTAACTGATGAATTTTTGTTGATGGTTCTTTATTTGTTATTGACTCTTCAGTCTCTTTCTTCTGATGTAGCTCCTCTAGCTTTTTACCACATCTTAGGATGATAGCATTGACTTGCTCTCTTGGATTGGTCTCCGTGTTGCTAGGCAAGGATCCCTGAGGTCTTTCGAAGATTATCTTAGCCATTTGACCTATTTGCATCTCCAAGTTTCGAATTACTGCTGCTTGGTCTTGCCTAAGTTTGGCTTCCAAATTTTTTATAGTTGCTTCTTAGTTTTGCATAAATTTGACCATCAGCTCCTCCATATTGGACTTCTTTTCAGGTACTTGGAACCCCAGGGGTGGCTGTTGTGCTGCATTTTGATTGCTCCATGAGAAATTTGGGTGCTGCCTCCACCCTTGATTGTATGTGTTGGAGTAGGGATTGTTTTGTTATGGTCTGAAAAAATTACCAACATAATTAGCTGTATCAATTGCTTTAGCAAAAGGATTACCTATCTAGCAATTGCTTGTATCGTGCCCTCCTCCACACAGGTCACTAGTGATGCTCTGAACATGCATAGCTATTTCCTTCGAGTTGTTGACTTTGGCTCTAAGGGCTGTAATTTCAGCTAGTAAGGTTGGCACGTAATCTACTCCCTGCACAACTGCTGATCTTTTCGACATCATGCGTTCTGTCTGCCACTGATAGCTATTTGATGCCATCTCATCGATCAGATCAAAGGCTTCTTCCTCCATTTTTTAGTTAATGATTCCTCCTACTGCTGCATCAATCACAGAATGATTAGTAGAAGATAATCCATTATAGAAAGTTTGTACCTGAAGCCATACGGATAGTTGATGATGTGGACATCTTCTCAGCAGTTTCTTGAAATGCTCCCAAGCATCATATAGTGTCTCCATGTCCATCTGCATAAAAGAAGTGATATCATTGTGCATCTTGGCAGTCTTAGAAGGTGGAAAGTACTTGGCTAAAAATTTTTGGGCTAGGACATCCCAAGTTGTGATAAAACCTGTAGGAAGAGAATGAAGCCAACTTTTAGCTTTGTCCCATAAAGAGAAAGAAAATAATCTTAATCTAATAGCATCATCCGACACCCCATTAATTTTAAAAGTATCACAAAGTTTAAGAAAGTTAGAAATATGGGCATTCGGATCATCATGCACGTGTCCACTGAATTGAACAGTTGGTTGAATCATCTGGATCATCGTCAGTTTTATTTTGAAGTTGTTTGCTCACATAGGCAGTCTCCTGATGCTCAAAGCTGCATCGACTACAGATGGTGTGATGTAACCATTTAATGGATGATGTATTGGCCAAATAGCTTCATGCTGTCCCTCGGTCTCCATATTCAATCCTAGATTGATGTCGTTAGGATCTTCAGCTGTCATATTTTTTTCTTGTTGTAGTCTTCTGATGGTCCTTTCAATTTCTGGATCTAAAGGTAGTAAGTTACTATGTTCAGTATGTGTCATGCACTGAACAAATTTTTTTTAAAAAAAATAAAGTAAGAACAAAAATTAAAAATAAAATTCTAAATTAAAGCTAGGATCAAAATTTTAATATTATTTTAGACATAATTTCCGACAATGACGCCAAAAACTTGATGCATGCTAATCTATAGCTATGGTAAGTGCACCAATCGATCAAGTAATAAAGTAAATGAGTAGAGTATCATCCCTAGAGGATTGAAAAATAAGTACTGAAAAGCCCTTTCCTATGCTTCATTTAGAAGACCGATTTATGAGAATAAGAAATTAAAGAACAAAATAAAGAAATATTTAAAAATTTTAAGGAAATAGAGAGTGTGTAATTATTAGGGTTTTAAACTTAAGAGCAATAGGTTACAAAGACAATCGGTTCACCAACTCAGTCAATACAATATTCAGATTATTAGATTAATTTTATTTCATGTGATAGTGGAGTCTCCTAGTTTATTCACTATCCTTTGATCCAGGCATAGCAAAACTATCAATATTTATTAATTATCCTTTGGTCCAAGTGTAATTTAAATAAATATTAATACATTAAGTTTTGTGAAATCCTCTAATTAAAATATGCTGCGTCCAAAGCGCACTAAAATTTTCTCATGCATATGAATTCTAATTTGATTAATAATATAAGATATATAATCAAGAAGCAATAACATAGATGTACTTAGTCCGTAACATCTATGTTAATCAGATCAATTAGAAGATGGCTAGTAATCTAAAAGCATTAAGATCATATTTATATACTCCTCATGAAAAAAATTTAAAATTTAAAATAAATCATACTGAATATTGCATCAAAAGAGTGACTACACCTTAGCCTTAGTAAAAAAAAATTTAGTACATGATAACAAGTTCAAAAATAGCAAATAAAATAAAAAGCATGAAGAAATTATACTATTTAATTACTGAAATTGGTTGTCCGTTGCTCTTGGTGTGGAAAACTTGATGAAGAAGAAGAGAAGCTCCTTGATCGATATCTTAATTATCAGAAAAAGAAGAAAAAAAATAAAAGCCCTTTCTCTTCTCTCTCTCAAAACTTTCTATTCAAAACTCTCTCTCAAAGCTCTCTATTATTCTCTGTTCCTAGGCTCTCTCTTAAAACTCTCTCCCCAAAACCCTTTATATTTTTTTCTCTCTACCTCTTCCTTGGCAACAGCAGGCAGCACCCTTTTTATAGGCTAAGAGGTGGATTTTCGAAAGAAATCCTAACCAAATTGGGTTTGAAACTCTTAACATCAGTCAAATTAAAACCCTGGATAATTCAGGCCTTCAGATCAGCATCTAATGGATCAAAAATCACTTAAAAATTCGTTTTAAAAACCCAATTCAAGTCCAAATTAACCTCAACCATCAGATCTTCTTGATGATTAAATTTGGACCATCGGATCACTTATAGGAGCCTTCAGATTCCTAGTTAAAATCGGTAACGCATCTCCACCATTGGATCTCGATCGGGAGTTGCATCTACCATTCGTCAATGCACAAATTTCAGTCATTCGATCAAATCCCAGTGAAAGGCATCCGTTGGATCAGGTAGAATTCCCAGATTGCCCTCTGTAGACTATGCACGAGTCCAGTGTTGCATGGACTGCCACTTTCTTCAGCCAATCGGAGCGTGCTTCTCCCTATGAAATCCTCGAAATGCCCTCTATAGTGGTCCACCATGCGCTGCAGAAAATGCTGACGTCAGCTCAGCGTAAGCATGGCATCAGCGATCGGTCTGAGTGTGGTCGGGTTGAGTGATCAGCTGAGCCAATTTTTCTAAATCAATTTGAACTAGACCAGCTTTTTATTTTTATTATTATTATTTATTTCCTTTGAAATTCAATTTTGGGCTCATTTGAAGTCCGTTTTGCTTGAAATTTATTTCATCTGAATCAGAAAATAAGATCTTTATATTGGTAGCCTTCTTTCCTACAAAAGATTAATAAAAATATCAATTTTTAAAAAATAGATTAATTTATTTTATAATTTAATACTTTTATTAGTATATTTTTATCACTTATCAGTTGGAGTCTATAAATCCCTCAAGTTTTAGATCAGACACACTACAAACCAACCATTGGTCCTTAGTATTTCTTAAATATTTAAGGATGACTTTAACCACTTTTCAGTAGTTTTCTCCTAGATCAGATTGGTATCTACTCTCTACTAGTGAGTATAACACATTTGGTCTCGTATATGTCATGGCATACATGATAGATCCCATTGCCAAAGTATATGGGACTACTTATACGCTCCCTCTCTTCAGGAGTTATCGGACAATCCTTGAAGAGAGAAATTTCATGATCTATCGGAAGATAGCCTTTCTTGAAATTCTTCACACTGAACCTCTTCAACATAGTTTTCATGTACGTGAACTGCGATAACCCAAGCATGCTCTTAGATCTATTTCTATAGTTCTTTATCCTTAGGATGTAAGATGCTTCACCCAAGTCTTTCATGGAAAATTGAGAGGACAATCAAATCTTTATCCTTTGCAGTGTGGGATTGTCATTTTCGATTAAGAAAATATCATCTACGTACATGATAAGGAATACTATTGTCGGACCATTCACCCATTTGTAAATGTAAGGCTCTTCTCCATTCTTAATAAAGCCATACATTTTGATCACCTTATCAAAATACATGTTTCAACTTCGAGATGCTTGCTTCAATCCATAAATGGATCTTTGAAGCTTGCACACCTTGGACTCATCTGTAGATGTGAACCCCTCAGATTGTATCATATATACTTTTTCGATCAACTCTCCATTTAAAAAAGCTATCTTCACATCCATCTACCAAATCTCATAGTCTAGAAGGGCAGCTATAGTAAGTATTATCCAAATAAATTTTAGCATTGCCATAGGGAAGAATATCTCATCATAGTCAATACCATAATGTTGATGATATCTCTTTGCAACTAGACGAACTTTATAGATCTTCACCTTTCCATTTGCGCCCCTCTTCCTTTTGAAGACCCACTTACACTCAATGGGTTTAACCCCTTCGGGTGGGTTAACCAATTTCCATACATTGTTGACCTTCATGGACTCCATCTCAGATTTCATGGCCTCAAGCCATTTCTCGAAATCTGGCCTTTACATTGCATCCATATAAGTGATCGAATCCTCATCATTCTTATTAAGTTTGATGGGATCACCATCCTAGATCAAGAAATCATAGTATCTATCTAGCTGATGTGGTACTCTATTGGATCGCCTTAATGGTGCAGGTATATTGGGCTCTGGATTTGATCTAATCAAATCCAATTCTGGTTCAGCTATAGGTGTTGGTGTTTCTACCTATTGAACTTCATCAAGTTCAACCTTAAAGGCAACAGTTCCTTCACCAAGGAACTTTTTTTCCAAAAGGATTGCCTTAAGGCTGACAAACACTTTTTGTTCATCAGCATGGTAGAAAATATATCCTTTTGATTCTTTGGGGTACCCTATGAATGTGCACTTATCAGACCTAGATCCAAGTTTATCTAAGATTAATCATTTCACATAAGTCGAGCACCCCTAGATCTTCAGATGTGAAAGTGTTGGCTTATGCCCTGTCCATATCTCATATGAAGTTTTAATCACAGACTTACTTGGAACTCTCTTTAAAAGACAGCAAGCCAATTTGAGTGCATATCCCTAAAAAGATATCGACAAGCTGGCAAAATCCATCATGGATCGGACCATGTCTAATAGAATCCAATTCCTCCTTTTCGATACACCATTATACTGTGGTGTTCCTAGAGGAGTCCATTGAAAAAAAAAAAATTTTTCTCCTAGATATATGAGAAACTCATCAGAAAGGTATTCTCCTCCTCGGTCAGATCGAAGAGTTTTAATACTCTTCTATGTTTATTTTTCTACTTCACTTCAAAATCATTTGAATACTTCAAATGAATCTGACTTATATTTCATCATATAAACATATCCATACTTAGATAAATCATCTATGAAAGTGATGAAGTAGAAATATTCACCTCTAGCATTAGTGCTCATAGGCCCACATACATCAGTATATACTAGACCTAAGAGCTTAGTGGCTCTCTCACCTTTTCTAGTAAAAGGTAACTTGGTCATCTTTTCAAGTAGACAAGACTCATAGGTTGGAAGTAATTTACAATCATTGACTTTGAGGATTCCTTCTTAAGTAAACATGTTTATCCTATTCTTGTTTATGTGATATAGACTATAGTGCCATAAGTATATATCAAACACACTATCTAACCTAGGATACTTGCCAATGAAATAAACTATATTAACAAGTTGTGATAACATATATACACCATTATTCAAGTGTCTAGAGAATATAGTAACACCATTCATAATGACATTACAAAATTCTTTCTTTATAATTGTCTTTAGCCAAAAGATCTACAGAAATGATATTCAAAAAGAAACTAGGACAAAAGTGACAATTACTAAGAGCAATGATGTGAGACCCAAATACAAGTTTCAAGATTTTTAATGCTAGAACTGAAACTGATCTTCCATCTCCAACATTCAGGAACCTCTAATCTTGCTCGAATCTTCTACTGAGCTACAACCCCTGCAATAAATTACAAATATGGTAAGAGCTACCGATATCCAATACCTAGTCAGTAATATTACAAATAGAGAAAGTATAAAGAGTTATCATATAAATACCTTACCCAGTAATAACTTGTTCTTTCTCAACCTATTTGGATCTAGGAAGGCAATGTATTGAGGATAGTTTCTCTTTTAGTGTTCCTGCTTCTTGCAGAAGAAGCACTTAGCTTGACTCTTATTAGGCTTTACTTTCTTGGTCAAACCCTGTATAGATATCCCAGCCTGAATATGCACCTTCTTACTCTTCTTCTTCTTATTCTTCTTTCCTTTCTTAAAGGATCGAGAACCAGAAGATGACCCTTCCACTAAGTACATAGAGTCCTTATGGAGCTGGTGATCCTTCTTAAAGTTTTGTTGTTATCCTAATAACCTATGGTAGTTTACTTCAGACTTTGTCATTCTATAATAAGGAATAGGAGATAAGATTTGGGCAATTAGTTTAAAATTGCATATTTCCCTAGTTGCTCATGCAAGAAAAATCCAGGCTTGCTCAAATGCTCCATCAACTCGATCATGTTAGGATTTGATATCTCAAATTTGATCCACAGCAAAGGAGAATCAAATTATCAAATAGTCGAGCTGGCTCGGATATGGGATCGAGTCAGCTTAGGCTGAGATCGGGCCAGCTCGAACCACAATCGAGCCAACCCTCTTAAGCAGATAGAAAGTAGGAGTTCGAGCAAGATGCAGTCGAGCCAGCTCGACCCCTGATAGAGCCAGCTCGATGAAGATGAACAAAATAGGATGAAATTTTTTGTTTGGACTTGGATTGTGATTAATCCAAAGGATCTACGAGAGTTGCATGTGGACCATAGGATCCAATGACCACAGAGGGCTGCAGTCATGATCTAAAGATTAAAAAATATTTTAAGACTCCATCAAGATCATGTTCAACTTATATTAGGAGAAAAAGTCCTGTTAGAATTTCTATAAACTACTAAGAAGAGGACTCTCATCCTATTTAAAAGACTGAGGTGCTGTGGAGTAGGGGATGGTGCGTGTGGCATAAGAGGCATGTAGAGAGGCTCAAGCAGCCATCGAGAGGAGCTTGGCATAGTGTCGAGTACGTGTAGCCTACAAGAGAGAGAAGTAACAAGTGTGTAGCATCTAGCATGGAGGCTATGAGGGCAGAGCATCTCGTAGCTTCTGTGGAACTCCTTGGGATTCTAAGAGAGATTTTATGAGGATAGCTTCTAGTTGAGAGAGATTTATATATAGTGAGTTGAGAGTGGGTGTTCTCCTTTTGTACTTATTTTTTTCTTTTATAGTAGAGTTTCGCATGTCCCGTAGAAACGAGCCTTTGGTTTGATCCACGTACTTGATTATTTTCTTATTTTATTTTCTTCTTTCTTCCTATCACAATATGTCGATACTGGATCCTTAACAAGTAGTATCAGAGTAGCTGATATTCCAATAGATTGATATCAGAGTCGAATAGTACCAGAGCACAGATTGCAGCAATGGATAAAGATTGAAGAATATGGAGAAGACAAGTGCAATCAAGATGGAGATCAACAAATTTGATAGGAAGGGCAATTTCTCCTTGTGGCAAGCAAGAGTAAAGGATGTCCTCAGCCAACATGGGTTGATCGATGCTCTCTCGTACAATGAGATGCCAGCCACTATGGAGGTGAAGGATTGAAAATAGATCTAGATGCAGGCGGTGAGCACGATCTGCTTGTACCTAGTGGATGATGTGGTAATTTATATACTTGATAAGACTTTTTCGATAGTGCTATGGTCAAAGCTTAAGAAGTTGTACATGAAGAAGTTGCTCACCAACATGCTATTTCTTTGAAGATACTTCTACTAGCTATGGATGGACGAAGGTCAGAGCATGTAGGAGCATCTATCCAACTTTTAGATGATCCTCACTGACCTCCTCAATGTTGATGAAGAAGTTGAGGAGAAGACCAAGGTGTTGGTTGATAAGTACCATAAATTCATCAATAAAAATATTAATTTATCAATTAATTTATATTTATTTTTAAGAATTAATAATCAATTTATATACTTTTAAGAAATTAATATTTTTATTAATTAAAAAATTAATTAAAAAATAATAAAAAATAAAAAATAAAATTTTATTATCAATGGAAAGAGCTCATTTTTTTTGTCATAATGAAATAAATTTGGACTAAATCGAAGCTAAAATGGATTAGATATGAATTTTTAAAGATAAAAAAATAATAAAATAAAATAAAAAAGGGAAAATGGCTCAACCAGCTTCGCAAGCCAAGCCAAGCCATCAAAGCTGACTCAGCTATAGAAGTTGTCAGTCGGTTCAGAAAATCAAGCATGGACTGCCAGCTCAGTAGAAGACAGCGAATCACACGCTGACACGTGGTGGACCAAGACCCTTAAAGGGTTTACATAAAATCTATCATAGCTCACAGGGCATTTTGGTCTTTTCACTAGGTGAAAGGAGGCGCTAATTGATTGCGGTGTGTGGTGAGGCTGGTCTATGCGATCCATGAAAATAGAAAGTGCACAATCGGACGACTACGATCACTTGCTATCAAGATTGGATAGCTATGATGATTTTTGGGTTTAATTCAAACTCTATCAGCTTCATCTGCGCCATCCAACAGCAGCACTCAACCTAAATGATGATCCGATGGACTTCCAAGCATGTGATCAATGGCCTGATTTTCTTCATCAATGCACGATCGATGGCCAGAATGTTTCTCGACTCGATTTGGGCCAATAAAATTCCATTTTTGGTAATTTTTGAAGCCTTAGATCATCATCTAATGGCCAAAACATGCAGAGCTTCACAAGACCTTTGATCCAATGATTTTCTGCTATATTTTTCAACAAACATGGATCTATGCTCCTTTTTAGTCCCATATTGCCTGATAATAAAGTATTCAGCCCTCTGACAGTTATAAAAAGACCCTAGAGCCTCAAAGATCAAGCATCTAATCTAGTAGAAGCCACGATAAAAGGTGGAAATCAAGCTTTGGCTAAAAGTTGCTTCGAAGCAGATGGTGCTAAGAAGAAGAGCTAGATTTCTACACCATTTCTATTCCATTGCTAATCTAAAGATTAAGAGTTTTTTTATTATTTTTGCTTTATTTTAATTATTGTATTTGAATTTTAAATTTTAATTTTAATATAAAATTTAGTTTACTACTCTTTTAATTTTTATTCTTTAATTTTCTACTCTTTTAATTTTATTTTTTTTTATTTTAATTACTCTTTAATTTAATTACAAGTAGATGCTAAGATCTAACTAATAGATCTTGGTACCAAATTTTTCTATAATATTTAAATTCTGCTATTACTATTATTTTATTTTTCAACTTCAACAATCTTTTCTTTTTTTTCTTTTTATAAAAATCAAAGATTTCAAAAATCAAATCACTGCTTTCCTGTGGATTCGACCCGACTTGCTACTATATACATGCTCTTAATTATTTTAAAAAGAAGTCAGACTAAATTGATAAATTTGATATTTCAACGACGATATCATGAATGTATCAAGTTTTAGGAAAGAAAATATTGAGCAAAATATATCAGAAAGAGTAATAAAGTTAGAAAGTATTTGCTAATGACTTAGCGAGTCAGGAAGTAGATTAGTTGGTCAGACTTTTAGCAACCTAGTTAGGGCATTTAAAGCCTATCAGCACTTCAAATTGCACATACACACTAACGAGGTAAAGTAAGTGTTAATTATAAGGCCAATTGAGGATTCAATTATCATTGAGAAATTGATGATTAATATATACCCTAATTGAAAAAAAAAATTGAATTTAAAGAAAGAGCTACCTGCCTAAAATAAAAGTACAAAAGATAGAGTATATGTGGATTGTCCTAAGCTTAGTAACTGAATCTTTGCACCTAAGTCAAGTGTGGAGATCCTCATCAAACGATGGAGGGAAGGCCAAGATGCTCAACACATAAAAAAAAGAAAAAAAAAAAAAGAGGCAATGTGAAAGCTACCTTAATTCATGCACTTATCTTGGGGGTATATAGAAAATTAACTAAAATAAGTGATAATAGAAGATACATTTATCCTTTGAATTAACACCCAAATACTAAGTTAGACTTCACAAACACAAGTGCTGAAGATCTTTAAATAAGCTCTAAGAAAATTTTTGATTAATCTGATCATAAAGTTTACTTCTGAAACTCAATACTTAGTTAGTGATACTGTCTAAACTTTTGATCTTAAATCCTAAAGCTATTCTTATGAAGAAGGATCTCAATAAAATATGATAATTAATCTAAACTAAATTCTATCTTTACTCGAGGATGAGCAAAGCTTAAGTTGAGGGATGTGATAAGTACCATAAATTTATTAATAAAAATATTAATTTATTAATTAATTTATATTTATTTTTAAAAATTAATAATCAATTTATATATATTTTTGAGAAATTAATATTTTTATTAATTAAAAAAATAATTAAAAATAATAAAAATTAAAAATAAAAGTTTATTATCAATGGAAAAAGCTTATTTTTTGGTCATAATGAAATAAGTTTGGACTAAATCGAAGCTAAAATGGATTAGATATAAATTTTTAAAAATAAAATAAAATAAAATAAAATGGCTTAGCTAGCTTCGCAAGCCAAGCCAAGCCATCAAAGTCGACTCAGCCATAGAAGTCGCCAGTCAGTCCACAAAACCAAGCATGGGTCGCCAGCTCAGCAGAAGACAGCAAATCACATGCTAACATATGGTGGACCAAGACCCTTAAAGGATTTATAGAAAATCTATCGCGGCTCACAGAGTATTTTGATCTTTTCACTCAATGAAAGGAGGTACTGATTGGTTGCGGTGTGTGGTGAGGCCAGTCCATGGGAATAGTAAGCGCGCGATCGGATGGCTACGGTCACTTATGGTCAAGATCGGACGGCTATGATGATTTTTGGGTTTAATTCAAACTCTATTAGCTTCATCGGTGCCATCTGACGGTAGTGCTCAACCAAAACGATGATCCGATGGACTTCTAGGCACGCGATCAATGGCCTGATTTCCTCCATCAATGCACAATCAATGGCCAGAATGTTTTTCGACTCGATTTAGGCCAATAAAACTTTGTTTTTGGTAACTTTTGAAGCCTTGGATCACCATCTAATGGGCAAAACATGCAAAGGCTTCACAAGACCTTTGATCTAATGATTTTCTACTATTTTCTTCAATGAACATTGATCTATACTCCTCTTTAGTCCCACATTGTCTGATAATAAAGTATCCACCCTCTGATAGTTATAAAAAGACCCCAGAGCCTCAAAGATCAAGCATCTAATCTAGGAGAAGCCATGGTAAAGGGTGGAAATCAGGCTTTAGCTAAAGATTGCTTCGAAGCAGACAGTGCTGAGAAGAAGAGCCAGATTTCTACACCATCTCTATGTTGTTGCTGATCTGAAGATTAAGAGTTTTTTTTAGCTTTATTTTAATTATTATATTTAAATTTTGAATTTTAATTTTAATATAAAATTTAGTTTATTATTTTTTTAATTTTTTGCTCTTTTAATTTTATTTTTTTTACTTTAATTGCTCTTTAATTTAATTGCAAGTAGATGCTAAGATCTAACTAATAGATCTTAGTACCAAATTTTTCTGTAATATTTAAATTCTGCTATTACTTTTATTTTATTTTTTAACTTCAAAAATCTTTTCTTTTCTTTTCTTTTTATAAAAATCAAAGATTTCAAAAATCAAATCACTGCCTTCCTATGGATTCGACTTGACTTGCTACTATATACATGCTCTTAATTGTTTTAAAAAGAGGTCAAACTAAATTGATAAATTCGATATTGCAACGATGATATCGTGAATCTATCATTGATCTTACTAGTATCGCTTTCTCCTTTATATGAGTCATTGGTGACTACTCTTCTAGTGAAAAAGAGCACCATCAAGATGGATGAGGTCACTACAACGATACTCCAGAACAAGGTTCTCTGGAAGGTGAACCCAGCTTCGAGCTCAGATGGCTGTAGCTCAACTTTGGTGATTTCTAAAATAGTAGAAGATAGTAGATGGAGCAGTAGAGGATTGCGAGGAGGATGATCCAGGTTCAAGATGAGGGAGCAAAGCAAGATCAGATGCTACAGATGTGACAAGTTGGAGCATTGAGTCAAGGATTGCCCACAACTCAAGGATTACATGAGGGCTACTATAGCGACAGCCAGTAGCGAGTCTGAGGATGATGTTCTAGAGATATTTGATGACATATCTACTTTTTTTAGTAGTAGATTTTAGATTCTGCATGCACATATCATCTTTGTTGCAAAGAGGAGCAGTTTGACTCCCTAGAGAGCAGTGAGGATACTCTTTATCTATCGGATGGATCGAGCTATGCGATCAGAGGCATCGAGATGGTTAGCTGGAGGACACATGATGGTCCAATGAGGAGATTAGAAAAGATTTGATACATACCCGATTTCAGATGGAATCTTATCTTACTGAGTAGAATGGATTCAAACGACTATAAGTAGATAGCTGGTGATGGAATTTTGAAGGTCATGCACAGCGATAGGATGATATTAGAGGGGAAGAAGAGGATGAGAGGCCATTACTATCTGGTAGAGAGCCCAGTATAAGGTGGAGCTTCAAGAGCTAGAGGGAGCCTAGTGCAAGGTGGAGCTCTTGATGGAGATGGATCGGACATGGGATGAGAGACTCGGAAGGATGACATGCGACATCGCAAGGTAAAGTTTCTATTACCATAGGAGGCTACCTCGAGCAGATCTCAGATCAGAAGGATTATAGCAATCAACGAAGGTGAGATCGAGCGGCCTGGCTCGACTCCCATATTTGCCCATCCATGATCAGTAGGTATGTCCAAGGGCATGGGGACGAGATGGATCATAAGCTCTCAAAGTCAGGTGGAGGTCGAATGTCAAGTCGAGATGGAGATTGTTAGGATTTGATGCCTTGAATTCGATCCACAGTAGAGGAGAATCAAATCATTAAGCAATCGAGCTAGCTTAGATATGAGATCGAGTTGGCTTGGGCTGAGATCGAGCTAGCTCGAATTGCAATCGAGCTGACCCTCTTAAGTAAATAGAAAGCAAGAGTTTGGACGAGATGCAGTCAAGCCAGCTTGACCCCTGATAGAGCCGGCTCAATGAAGATGAACAGAACAGAATAGGGTTTTCTATTTGGACTTGGATTGTAATTAATCCAAAGGATTTTTAAGACTTGCGCATGGACCACAGGATCCAGCAGCCATGGAGGGCTATGGTTATGATCTAAAGATTAGAAAATATTCCAAGACTCAATCAAGATCATGTTCGACTTATATTTGAAGAAAGAGCCCTTTTAGGACTCCTGTGAACTACTGAGAAGAGGATTCTCATCCTATTTAAAGGATTGAGATGCTGTGGAGCAGGAGGTGATATGTGTGGCATGAGAGGCATATAGAGAGGCTCAGACAGCCATCAAGAGAAGCTTGGCAGAGTGCTAAGTACGTACAGCCCATGAGAGAGAGAAGTAATAGGTTCATAGCATCCAGCACAGAGTCTATGAGGGTAGAGCATCTTACAGCTTCTGAGGGTCTCCTTGGGATTCTGAGAGAGCTTTTATGAGGATAGTATCTAGTTGAGAGAGATTTATATACAGTGAGTTAAGAGTAGGTGTTCTCCTTTGTACTTATTTTTCTCTTTCATAGTGGAGCTTTGCATGCCCCATGGAGGCGAGCCTTTAGACTGATCTACGTACTTGATTATTTTCTTATTTTATTTTTTTCTTTCTTTCTATTATAATATGTCGGTACCAAATCCTTAAAAGTGGTATCAGAGTAGCTGATATCCCAATAGATCATGTACAGTACATGAATAAGGACTGATGCTCCATCCCTCATCCTGCCATTAAAGATGGCACAACTAGTCTTGTACCTTTCAACGTCATGTTAGATATGCATGCCCTAGAAGACAGAATTAACTGATACTTATTATACACTTCTAAGAAAAAAATTATAATTTTAACTATAAATAATAAAATAGATTATTTTCTATCACAATGTGTATTTAGTGTCTGTGATACATCCCTTGAGTTAATGGCAATGATAATTCTTATTTTCAAGAGTTGAAAATTTAAGACATGAATTTTCATTATTAACTCATAAAATGCTCCTGACCGTGGGATCATCATGAGGATGGTGATTGATCCGAAAGGTTGGTGTATAATCTCTTCTTTATAGTAGATGAGTCTTGAGTCTACGGTGTAGAGACATCGGAGCAAGAGTATAGGTACTCATTAGAGAACGAGGGCACTGAGCATGATCACCTTGGGTAGTCGTTAGAAAGTCTACCTTCTCATCGATGACTGGCTCAAAGCTGCAGTTGTGTGTCTGATTCTTTGATCTGAGGTGCATCGATAGTTCACTTTAAGGGTGTTATAGTTTGACTACACCATAACTCGATCTTCTAGCTATTCGAAATCCTGAGGTGTATGTTGGCTATAGCTTGTTCATTGCAGGAATTGGATTGCACCAAGAGGGAATCTATCTACTTCAGTAGATGAGAAGAAATCCTATGATGATCACGAGAATCAGGTCAATAAGCCCATGGCCATGGCAGAGTGAAATAATAGAAAGAATTTCTATTAAGATTTTCACATTGGACTTAAATCAAATAATTAATCATATGATGGATATTAGGATTTGACGAGTTCACCTTAACCCTAATGCAATCGAAGCTCAAGATAGAAGAACTTAATCACATAGGTAACTACATCGAGAGGTTCATTTTCAGTTCTGATGGGTTGCCACCATATGCTGCTATGTATCACTGATGGATTTTAAGAGCAATTAGAATGATTTAGATTATTAATCATACTAATTATCTGAATCAGAAAAGTTCTGATACATCGAAAGATGTTTGATGATGTCAATGATAGAAATTATGACAAATCTCATTACCATACGAAACTGAACCTAACTGGGTCACACAAACAAAGGTTTAAATCTGGATATCATCAATTGGACTAACCCAAGTTAATTGATTTGAATTAGATTTAATTAGGTTCAAGAAAATCGTGCTAGCACATGATTGAGCCTAATATTCTCCTTTAATTATCATTAAAAGTTATCTCAACTGAAACAAATATGTTTGAGCTCACTTAGGTACCTTTACTTGGTCTAACCGAAGCTTGTTCAGGTTAGAAAAGGATTGTCTTAATTTATGAGATGAATTTGAGATAACACCTACCATTCTCTGTCACCTGCTAAATCTTATTTTTTGACTTTGATCAAACGTTGACCTTTGATACTTAAACATCTGCCCATGTGTCAAACCATCATAAGAGAAAATATTTGGACTAGTCCACCTACTAAAAGATAGGAGGATAAGGGGTGCATGCCTAGGGAGGCGTGTGCCCATGGATTGTGATGCTTGGAGTCCCAAATAGATGGGACTCCAGGTTGCTTCGGGGTTTCTACCTAGGTGGTGCCAAAGACTAGACTTTGACCAGTCATGGTGCCATCTAAGGATGATTCAGAGGGGCTCTCATCTGATTGCATCGGATGATGTCATCACACCAATCAGATTTAGATTTGATTGTATGAAGCGACGTGATTGGCTGGAATGATGTGTCATTGCATGGTGTAGTATGGTCCATATAAACCCTGGCTACACCTAAGATTTAGATCTCTAGCCCATTGCCCATGCCAGAAGTGAAGGAAAATTCTGATTTTCCGGACCAGGTTCGTTCAGATCTGATCGGATCAAGAGATATATTTCAATTTTTTTTTTTGATCTAGATCAGATCTGAGATATTTCAAATCTGATTCTTATTATTTTAGTAATTAAAATAAATTCAGATAAATTAAATCAAATTTAATTTACCTTAAAGTGGGTAATCCTATTACCCGATGATGATCCTATGAGCAGTGGAAGGTTCTAGATCTAGCCACGCAAGTGCCTGGCCTCTATTGGTATCCATTTAGACTGGATCTGGAGATCCTCTTCTTCTCTATCACATCTCCAAAAATTAGATCTGAATTTGATCTAGAGGATCTTCAAAACTCCTTTTGAAAATCAGCAGTTGTCCTTTGCAGCAGCGCAGCCTTCTAGCTTTCGGTCGCCTTTCTCTCGTCTGGATTGCACCAACCAAGGTCCAAAACACTTTTGGACATGGAGAGGAGAGTGAGAAGGTGGGTTTGGCATGGAGGAAGAGCGGAGAGGCAGCCTTGGGGCATGGGATTTCAATTCTCCAATTATATTTTGAGTTGGGCGAAGGGTCTTATTTATAGACTGTCTGTGATCCAACTCCTCTTCTTTCCAACCAATCACAACTCTTTATGAAATTAGATCTAAATCTGATTGGTGGGAACAGAGTCCTCTAGATTCCTCCTTAGAGGGCGTCTAAGACCAGTCAAAGTTGGTTCTTAGGAGAACTCTAATCGAAAACCAAAAAGGAGATGGAGTCCCTATCTAATAGGGACTCCTGGGCGCCTCCAACTTGGGCACATGCCAAGGCTGGCGTGCGCCCTCCTTCTTGCTAGGTTCTAGTAGGGGGACAGGCCCCCATCAGCTCTCCAATAGGTGCATGACACATGGACAGAAGTCAAAGTATCAATGGTCAATGTTTGACCAATCAAAGGTCAACTTTTGACCAAAGTCAAAGGACGAGAAATGGCAGGTGACCAAAAATGGTAGGTATTGTCTTACAAAATAAGACAACCTTTTCTGACTTGGACAAGCTCTAGTTAGATAAAGTAAAGTCCTCTGATTGAGCACAAACTTCTTTGGCTTAGTCAGGACAACTATTTATGATAGTAAAAAAAAGAACGTTAGGTTCAATCGAGTGCTAGCACGATTTCCTTGAACCTAATTAAATCTCATTCAAATCAATTGAACTAGATTAGTTCAATTGATAATTACCAAATTCAAACCCTTGTTTGTCTGATTCAGTTAGATTCAGTTTTGTATGGTAATGGGATATGTTATGATCTCTATCATCGACATCATCGAAACTTCTTTCGATGGATCAGAACTCTTCTAATTTGAATAGCTAGAATGATCGATCATCTAAATCATTCTAATTGCTCCCAAAATCCTCCAGTGATACCTAGCAGTATATGGTGGCAACCAATCAGAGCTAAATGCGAACCTCTTGGTGCAGTTACCTGTGTGATTAAGTTCTTCTATCTTGAGCCCGATCAGATTAGGGTTAAGGTGAACTCGTCAAACCCTAGTCTCTGTCAAATGATGTAATCATTTGATTCAAGTCCGATGTGAAAACTAAATAGAAACTCTTTCTATTATTTCACTCTGCCATGGCCATGGACTTCTAGACTTGATTCTCATAATCATCATAGGGCTGCTCCTCTACCACCGAGGTAGATAGATTCCATCTTGATGCTATCCAATTCCTACAATGAACATGCTATAGCCAACATATACCTCAGGATTCCAAATGGCTAGGAGACTGAGTAATGGTGTAGTCAAACTATAACACCCTCAAGATGAACTATCGATGCATCTCAGGTCAAAGAACCAGATACACTACTGCAGCATCGAGTCAGTCATTGATGAGAAGGTAGACTCCCTAATG
>QRFJ01004957.1:0-48526 GCA_006176705.1 Cocos nucifera | reverse complement strand
ACACTCGATGATGGTCACGTCCAATGCCCTCGTTCTCTAACGAGTACCTGTACTCTCACTTTGGTGTCTCCACACCATAGACTCAAGACTCATCTACTAAAGAGAAGCGATTATACACCAACCTTCCGGATCAATCACCATCCTCGTGATGATCCTATGGTCAGAAGCATTTTATGAGTTAATAATGATTATTCATATCTTAAATTTTCAACTCCTGAAAATATGAATTATCATTACCATTAACTCAAAGGATGTATCACAGACACTAAATACACATATGTGATAGAAAATAATTCATTTTATTGATATTAGTTAAAATTATAATTTTGCTCCAAGAAGTGTATTACAAGTATCAGCCAATTCTGGCTTCTAGGGCACATAAATCTGACAATCTCCCACTTATCCTAAAGTCAATTGGCTACAAGTCTAAGTTTCATCTTCTCAAGGTGGGCTTCAATCTTCTGCTGGCCCAATGGCTTTGTAAGCGGGTCTGCCATATTGTTTGTGGAGTCAACTCTCTTGACCTCGACGTAACCCTTCTCGAGGTAATCGCGGATGAGGTGGTATCGCTGCTCAATGTGCTTGGATTTTTGGTGAGACCTCAGCTCCTTAGAAAGGGCTATGGCGCCATTGTTGTCGTAGTATAGAGGAATGGCATCTAATGGCATTACTCTAATTTCTGCAGCAAACTTCTTATACCAAAATGCTTCCTTCGCAGCCTCTGATGCAGCGATATATTTTGCTTTCATGGTGGAATTTGCTATCACAGTTTGCTTGGAACTCTTCTAGCTGACAGCACCACCATTGCACACAAACAGACTTTCAGATATCGACTTTCGATCATCTATATCGAACATGAAATCCGAGTCTATGTATCCCTGGACTTGGAGTTCTCCGTTACCAAAGACCAATATCATATCCTTAGTTCTTCTCAAGTACTTAAGGATACATTTCACAGAAGTCCAGTGTTCTTCATTGGATTTGATTGATATCTGCTTGTGACACTCACAGCATGAGCTATATCAGATCGTGTACATAGCATGGCATACATGAGGCTCCCTATTGTAGAAGCATAAGGGATCTTGCTCATGCGTTCTATTTCCTCAGGTGTGCTAGGGCACACCTTCTTGGAAAGATGAATACCATGTCTGAAGGGTATTAATCTCCTCTTAGAGTTTTCCATACTAAACATCTTTAGTACTTCTTCTATGTACATCTTCTATGAAAGTCCTAGCATCCTATTTGGTTTATCCCTATAGACCTTAATTCCTAGAATAAAGGATGCTTCACCTAGATCCTTCATGGAGAATTCCTTGGACAACCATAATTTGACTGTTGTCATTATGGAAATATCATTCCCAAAAAAGAGGATGTCATCCACGTACAATATGAGAAAGACAACAGTGCTTCCACTGATCTTTTTGAAGACACACGATTCCTCTTCATTTTTGATGAAACCAAACGTTTTGATCACATCATTAAAATGAGTGTTCCAGCTCCGAGATGCTTGCTTAAGTCCATATATGGACCTTTGCAGCTTGCAAATCATGTGATCAGTATCACTGGATGTGAAACCTAGCGGCTGTTCCACATTAGATATCTTCCTAAGATATCCATTAAGAAGCCATTTTCCACGTTCCTTTGCATATTTCATAATCGAAATAGCTCAATGGCAGCAATGTGCGGATGGATTTTAGCATAGCACTGGCGAAAAGGTATCCTGAAGTCAATGCCTTCACGTGACTATAAACTTTTGCCACTATCTAGCCTTGAATGTCTCCACATTCCATCCACCAATCTTTCTCTTGAAGTCCATTTACACCCAATAGGTACTATACCTTCTGGTGGATCTACAAGGTCCAGACTTGGTTTGAGTGCATCGAGTCAATTTCTAACTGATTACATTTCTACCATTTCTCGGAGTCGATATCTGATATTGCCTCCTTTAGGTTTTGGATCATCACATGAGCACCATTACCTAGAGGAACATTTTCTCTACTTTCTCTGAAATAATACCTAAGTCTCTTTCAGGAGGACGGAAAACTCTTTCGATCTACGAGGTGGAGGAGGTAGTGTTCTTATTGGCTCAACTAATTTGGTTCCAATTGATCCTTAGCCTATTGTCTTGTAAGACTTCTCATCAAGCTCATCTGCTTTCCAATGCCGCTATCTTGAATAAACATTTTTTCAAGAAAGATGGCTGTCGAACTCAAATCACATTCTGGTCTTCTGGAATGTAGAAATAGATCCTAATGACTCTTTAGGATATCCTATGAATCAGCTCTAAAGACCTAAATCTAACTTGTCGCTTGTTGTCTTTTGACAGAGCCGAACAACCCCAAATTTCTTAAGATTGACTCAGGACTTTGCGTCCATCCGTTGAATAGAGAACATCTTTTAACAAGTAGACGGATGAAGATAACAAGGCCAGATACTACATGTTGGGCTCGATGTCTGATGAGCTTCAGTGCCAACATGAAGATATCAAGACTACTCGCTAAATATTGGCTCACCTACAAGAGATGTTTGGTGAACAGAGTCACACAGCCAAATATCAGGTCACTAAATGACTATTCAAAGCTAAAATGCATGATGGACAATCAGTCTAAGATCATTATCTAATGATGATCAAGGACTTGGAAGAGCTTGAGATGCTCGAAGTGAAGTTGGACCTGGATCTGCAGAATGATATAATTCTGTAATCCTTGACTTATGCATATGGGCAATTTATCATGAACTACCATATGCATAAACTTCAAAATACTCTGATCGAGCTTATGAACATGCTGGTTACCGCTGAGCTTTCAATGAAAGGTTCTAAAGGATCGGTATTTACTATGGAATGGACTTCTTTCAAGAGAAAGTCTTTTGGAAAGAAGAAATTCATGAAAAAGTAGAAGGTGGAAGGAGGAAAGAAAAAGAAGGCAGAGCCGAAGAAGAAGGCCATTGATAAAGAAAAATATTACCATTGTAACACTGATGGCCACTAAAAGCATAACTGCCCTTCATACCTGGCCACCCTGAAGAATAAGAAGGAAGCAGATCCTTCTGGAGGTATACTTATTATTGAATCTAATCTTACGATTTCTTCTACATCTAGTTGGGTGCTTGACTCTGGTTCTAGTGCTCATTTGTGTACTTCCATGCAGGGTCTTAAGAATAGCAGGAGGCTGAGGGATGGTGAGATGATCCTATGCATTGAAAATGAAGCAAGGATTGCTGCTGTTGTCATGGGAACCTACCCTCTTCGACTAACATTTGGTTTAGATTTAGTACTTAGGGATTATTATTATGTGCCTGTAGCAAGCAGGAATTTGATTTATGTTTCATGTTTAGCATAACAAGGCTATGTAATTAGTTTTCTTAAGGACCATTATAACATTCTTTATGAAAAAAATAAAATTGCAAGTGATTTTCTTATTAATGATCTTTATCAGTTATATATTGATATATCCATTTTTAATATCGAGCAAAATATGAATGTCATAAAACCAAAATGACCCAGGGATAGTCCAAATGATAGGTATCTATGGCACCTTAGACTAGGTCATATAGCAGAAGATAGGATTAACAAATTAAAGAAAATCGAGCTATTGAGTCCATTGACTTTTGAGTCATATCCAATTTATGAATAATATCTTCATGGCAAAATGACTAAACTCCCTTTTGTGGGACATGGGGAAAGGGCCATGGATTTACTTGCCCTAGTACATACTGATGTGCGCGGCCCATTTGATGTGCCAACTAGAGGCAATTTTGTCTACTTCATAACCTTCATCGATGATTTATCTAGGTATGGATATGTGTATCTTATGAGATACAAGTCTGAAGCCTTTGAAAAGTTTAAAGAATTCAGACATGAAGTAGAAAAGCAAACTGAAAAATCTATTAAGATTCTTCGATCAAATCGAGGAGGTGAGTACCTTAGTCGAAAATTTCTGGACTATCTCAAGCAGAATGACATAGTCTCTCAATGGACTCCACCTAGAATACCTCAACTCAACAAAATTTTAGAATAGAGAAATCGAATCCTATTAGATATGGTCCGATCCATGAAGAGCTTCACAGACCTTCTTGATTTTCTTTGGGGACATAGTTTGTTAACTGCTATATATTTACTAAATAGGATTTCTTCTAAAACCATTCCTACCACATTGTATGAGATATGGCATGGTAAGAAACCAAGTCTTAGTCATCTCAAAATTTGAGGTTGTTCGGCTCAGGTCAAAAGACAACAAGCGGACAAGTTAGATTATAGGTCCTTTAGAGCTTGATTCATAGGATATCCTAAAGAGTCATTAGGATATTATTTCTACATTCCAGAAGATCACAATATGATGTGAGTCGACAAGCCATCTTTCTTAAAAAATAGTTTATTCAAGATGGTGGCATTGGAAAGTAGATCAAGCTAGAGGAGAAAGTCTCCCAAGAGCAAAGAGCTAAGGACCATTTGGAACCAAATCAAGTTGAGCCAATACAATCACTACCTCCTCCATCTCGAAGATTGGAAAGAGCTTCCCATCCCCTTGAGAGGTACTTAGGTACTATTTTAGAGAAAGTAGAGAAAATATTTCTCATAGGTAATGGAGTTCATGGTCCCAAAACCTATAATGAGGCAATATCAGATATCGACTCCGAGAAATGGTTAGAGATAATGAAATCAAAAATTGACTCGATGCACTCAAACCAAGTCTGGACCTTGATAGATCCACCAGAAGGTATAGTACCTATTGGGTGTAAATGGATCTACAAGAGAAAGATTGGTGCAGATGGAAATATAGAGACATTCAAAGCTAGATTAGTGGCAAAAGATTATAGTCAGTGCGAAGGCATTGATTATTAGGATACCTTTCTGCTAGTAGCCATGCTTAAATTTTTTCGCACATTTTCTGCTATTGTAGTCTATTTCGATTATAAAATATAGAAAATGAACATGGAAATGACATTCTTAAATGGATATATTAAGGAAGATATCTAAATGGAATAGCTGCTGGGTTTCACATCCAGTGATACTGATCACAAAGTATGCAAGCTGCAAAGATCCATATATGGACTTAAGCAAGTATCTCGAAGCTAGAATACTCATTTTAATGATGTGATCAAATTATTTGGTTTCATCAAGAACGAGGAGAAACTACGTATTTTCAAAAAGGTCTGTGGGAGCGTTATTATCTTTCTTGTACTGTACATGGATGATATCCTTCTTATTAGGAACGATATTCCTATGTTGACCATGGTTAAAATATGCTTATCTAAGAAATTCTGCATGAAAGATCTAGGAGAAGCATCCTTCATTCTTAGAATCAAAGTCTACAGAGATAGATCCAATAGAATGCTAGGTGTTTCACAAAAGATGTATATAGAGGAAGTGCTAAAGAGGTTTAGCATGAAAAACTCCAAAAGGGGTTTGGTATCTTTCAGACATGGCATTCATCTCTCCAAGAAGATTTGCCCTAGTACACCTGAGGAGATAGAATGCATGAGCAAGATCCCTTATGCTTCTGCAATAGGGAGCCTCATATATGCCATGTTGTGTACACGACTTGATATAGCCCATGCTGTGAGTGTCATGAGCAGATATCAGTCGAATCCAAATGAAGAACACTGGACTTCTATGAAATGTATCCTTAAGTACTTAAGAAGAACTAAGGATATGTTCTTGGTTTTTGGTAATGGAGAACTCCAAGTCCAAGGGTATACAGACTCAGATTTTATGTTCGATATAGATGATCTAAAGTTGACATTTGAAAATCTATTTATATGTAATGATGGAGCTATCAGTTGGAAGAGTTTCAAATAGACAGCAATAGCAAATTTCACCATGAAAGCAGAATATATCGCTACATCAAAAGTTGCGAAGGAGGCATTCTAGTATAAGAAGTTCATCATAGAAATTAGAGTGATGCCATCAGATGCCATTCCTCTATACTGCGATAATAATGGTGTCATAGCCCTTGCTAAGGAACCGAGGTCTCACCAAAAATTCAAACACATCGAGCGGCGACACCACCTCATCTGTGATTACCTCGAGAAGGGATACATCGAGGTTAAGAGAGTCAACTCCGTAGGTAATGCGGTGGATCCACTTACAAAGCCATTATGCCAGCAGAAGATCGAAGCCCACCTTAAGAAGATGGGACTTAGATTTGTAGCCAATTGATTTTAGGTTAAGTGGGAGTTTGTTAAATATGTGTGCCCTAGAAGTCAGAATTGGCTGACACTTGTTATACACTTCTAAGAAAAAAATTATAATTCTGACTATAAATAATAAAATAGATTATTTTCTATCATAATGTGTATTTAATGTCTATGATACATCCCTTGAGTTAATGGCAATGATAATTCTTATTTTCAAGAGTTAAAAATTTAAGATATAAATTTTCATTATTAACTCATAAAATGCTCCTGACTATAGGATCATCATGAGGATGGTGATTGGTCCAGAAGGTTGGTGTACAATCATTTTTTTATAGTAGATAAGTCTTGAGTCTATGGTGTAGAGACACCGGAGTGAGAGTATAGGTACTCATTAGAGAACGAGGGCATTGAGCGTGACCACCTCGAGTAGTCATTAGGAAGTCTACCTTCTCATCGATGATTGGCTCGAAGCTGCAGTTGTGTGTCTGATTCTTTAACCTGAGGTGCATCGATAGTTCATCTTCAGGGTATTATAGTTTGACTACATCATAACTCGATCTCCTAGCCATTTAGAATCCTGAGGTGTATGTTGGCTATAGCATGTTTATTGTACGAATTGGATTGCACCAAGAGAGAATCTATCAACCTCGATAGATGAGGAGTAGCCCATGATGATCACAAGAATCAAGTCAATAAGCCCATGGCCATGGCAGAGTGAAATAATAGAAAGAGTTTCTATTAAGGTTTTCACATTGGACTTGAATCAAATGATTAATCATATGATGGATATTAGGGTTTGACGAGTTCACCTTAACCCTAATCCAATCGAAGCTCAAGATAGAAGAACTTAATCACATAGGTAACTGCATCGAGAGATTTATTTTTAGTTTTGATGGGTTGCCATCATATGCTGCGAAGTGTCACTGGTGGATTTTGAGAGCAATTAGAATAATTTAGATGATCAATTATACTAGTTGTCCGAATCAGAAAAGTTCTGATCCATCGGAAGGAGTTTTGATGATGTCGATGATAGAGATCGCGACATATCTCATTACCATATGGAACTGAACCTAACTAGATCACACAAACAAGGGTTTGGATCTGGATATCATCAATTAGACTAATCCAGATCAATTGATTTGAATTAGATTCAACTAGGTTCAAGAAAATCGTTCTAGCATACGATTGAGCCTAATATTCTTCTTTAATTATCATTAAAAGTTGTCTCAACTGAGCCAAATATGTTTGGGCTCACTCAGGTACCTTTACTTGGTCTGACTAGAGTTTGTCTAGGTCAGAAAAGGATTGTCTTAATTTATGAGATGAATTTAAGACAACACCTATCATTTTCCATCATCTGCTAAATCTTGTCTTTTGACTTTAGTCAAATGTTGACCTTTGACATTTAGACATCTACCCATGTGTCAAACCATCATAGGAGAGAATATTTGGACCAACCCACCTACTAAAAGGTAGGAGGATAAGGGGTGCATGCCTAGGGAGGCGTGCGCCCATGGATTGTGATCCTTGGAGTCTCAAATAGATGGGACTCCAGGTTGCTTTGGGGTTTCTACCTAGGTGGTGCCAAAGACTAGACTTTGATCGATCTTGGCATCATCTAAGCATGATTTAGTGGGGCTCTCATCTGATTAGATCAGGTGATGTCATCTCACCAATCAGATTTAGATCTAATTGTATGAAGCAACGTAATTAGCTGGAATGATGTGGCACTGCATGGCACAACAGGGTCTATATAAACTCTGGCTGTGCCTAAGATTTAGATCTCTAGCCCATTGCCCACACCACAAGGCTGCTCCTCTCCCTCCTCCATGCCATCTTCAGGTCCTCTCTCTCCTATCCATGCCCAAGAACCTTTGGCCTTCAGTTTGGTGCGATCCAAGCAAGAGAAAGACGACAAGAAAGCATGAAGGCAGCACTACTATAAGAGACGACACCCGATCTTCAAAAGGAGTTTTGAAGATCCTCCAAATCAGATCCAGATCTGATATTTGGAGAAGTGATAAAAAAGAAGAAAATCTCTAGATCCTACCCAAGTGGATACCGATAGAGGCTTGGTACTTGCGTGGCTAGATCCAGAACCTCAGGAAGACATCAGGATCATCATAGGGTAATCTAATTATCTGCTACAAAGTAAAATTAATTTAGATTTAATTTATCCTCTATTTTTATTTTATTTTTTTATTAGATTAGTAATATCAGATCTGAAAGGTTTCAAATTTGATCTGAATCTAAGAAAAAATTTTTTGAAATATCTCTCTTGATCCAATCAGATCTGAACGAACCTGATCCAGAAAATAGAGTTTTTCCTTCACGTTATCGGGTGTGCCAAAAAACTCCTTCAACACTTGAAGCATATCTTTTGGTTGAGCAAATTTGAATCTACAACTGAACTCATCACTCATGGTTGCCAGCATGATATAACACACCGTGGATTGATCATTGAGCCACTTCTAATAAATATCTCTAACTATTCCATGTGCATTGGGGGCTGGCTCTGTAGGTGCTAGATCTGTCGGTATGTACAAGATCCATTCATATTCTAGGATAATCTTCAACTTACGCTACCAGTTATCGAAGTTGGATCCCACTAGCTTATCATTATCTAACAATGATCGAAGCAAAAGAAAAGTGGCCATATTTGCATAAAAAAAATCCAAATCTAATTAGTAATTTATTCATTAAACCTAAATATTTGGACTTTAATCAAAAGATTCTCTCACCATTTTATTTGAATTGACAGCCTCTACATCCAATTCGAGGAATTACTATAATTTCTTAGTGGGTACTAAAATTTACAGACTGCATATAAGTCCAACTTTGGTTGATCAACCCATGTACATCTAAGGATAGATTCATAACCAATTATTTCTCTAAATAATTTCTAGAAATTTAATTTTTTTTCAATCTCTAATCAGCCTCTATTGAAAACGTCCGATTAAGTTCAATGATTAACATGACCATACTTGGTCCATCTAACCAATGAATGATTAAGTCCAACTTTGGTTGGTCAACCTAACCACCATTTAGAGAGATGCGGTCAAGAAATCATATTATGAATGATAATTCAATTAGCTGATAAGCACTCGGCCTTTAGGCCTCCAATGATTATCCAACTAATAGATCCATTATCATCTACTTAATGGGAGTCTGTGATCTAGTTATCACCATAACTATTTTATTTTTTAAGGATCTAATAGTTTTAGAGAATTTAATTAATTCATTTTATAAAAGAGAGAAGAGAACCAACCAATTTTGATCCTTCCACTGACTTCACCAAGTCAGATCACAAAGGGCCTAATTAAAGCTAGCATTAGGAGCACCGAAATCAATCACACTAATTTACCTAATTGACATGGGTGAGCCCAAATCACCAAGTGATCTAATCAAAACCTAATTCATCAGGATAGCTAGGTAAGTGAGATCAGTGGAAGGGATATGTCATTAACTCGTCAAAGATCGAAATCAGTACGAGTAGCTCCCAATTAAAAATCATTAGTCTGGACTACCAAACTTACCTTAGACACCATTCAATTAATTAGTTTTAATTAGATTAGTCTAACAATTTTGGGTTCGACTGCATAGCCATGAATCAAGTCCATTTGATCCTCATTAAAGGCATGGACATGACCAACTATAACTATTGTAATAGAGTCTAAAGAGTCCTTGATCTAATCTAATTCAATATTTGATTAGATTTGATCAATTACTCTAATTTAGTCTATTTTTTAACTAATTTTAGGTCTAACCCAATTAATGGACCAAATTCATCTAACCCAATAACCCAATATTATGATCAATGACTTAGGATCTTTAATTCATAATTCTAGAGCCTAATTCATCATACTTAATTCTTAATTAAGTTTTGGACTGAGGGTTGGGGTTCGGCATTTCGAAAATGATTTGCATGTTTACAAAATATTTTTATAACATGATTCTACCAACCAATTTCATGTTTGATTTGTAATCAATATGTAATTAAATAAACCATGAGACTACTTTTAGATCTAATCTAAATATGCTCATGTAATTGAAACAGTTTCAATTTAATCAATCATAAATCAATTTAGATTGAATCTAACATATTTATACTGATAAAAAATTAGATTAAAATATTTTTAATTAAATTAAAATATGTTTAATCAGGTCATAAAATTTGTTAGATCTAATCTAAAATTTTATGATCATGGTTTTAGATTTGCACGTACTAGGATAACCTTTCCACTGTACGAGGTAAACCTTAGGGCAACCTTATAGCAATCCATACAATCTAAAATAATTTTTCATTTTAGATTAAACATCAGGTTATAATTTAGATCAAACCTAAATTATCAATCTAAACATGCATAAAATTATGTAAAAATAGCATGTCTCTTATGCCAATTGAAGGAACTAGTCTAAGGTTTCAGGGTTAGATTTTAAAACCATTTTTAAATCTATGCAGTGGAAACATGAATTAATCATATTAATTTATAATTAAATATAAAAAACCCTAGATCTAGGATCCTATTATATGATTAAAGTATAATATTAAATCAAAAATTAAAACATGAGAATAAATTATGTTGATCATATCAACATAAAAAATTGTTCTACGCTAGATCAAATCTAGATAGGAGAGAGATGATCAATCATCCATACCTTTGCAAATCAAGTTCTCTAACTTTCTGATCAGGACTAGAGGTTATTGTTCCGAGCCATACATGAGTCCAGCCTCTATAAGTTATTCACATGAACCCTCGATCGTTGATCAGAAGTTTGATGCCCGAAAATCAGCATAATTTGCTAGAACTACACTTTCCTTCTTCGATGGTTGATCTGGATTATTCTTTCTTTGAAACATGGATCCTCCAATTTCTAGAAGATGAGGATGATGATTTTGGACTTGAAACACCTCTCAAAATCATAAAAAGAATCGAGAAATAGATGGAAAAAAATTATAGAAGAAGACCCTCTTCTTCTTCTCTTTTTCTCTCACCAAAGCATCTTGATTGGTGCCTTTATAATTCCCACGCCTAAACCTATCTATGCCCAGCGTCTCCATGCCCAAAGACTTCTCTCTTAGATCTATAATCTTAGGAAAAATTAGGTTAAAAACCCTTTTATATTGAGAGATATAGAGGAGTCCTTGTCTAGATCAAATACCTAGTCAAGAGACCTTTAAATTGGGCTAGACTTGGGGCACCCAACTCTTAGATGTCCCCTCCTTCCTTTTGGGCATGGATAATCTGGTGTTTGGTGTATTAAAATTCTTTATTTTTCATAAAAATTTTAGAGAAAAATTAGGAGTTTAGGCACCATACATGGATAAGAATTTTGGTTGCAACAAACTCTATCAAATAGAGCTTGAAATCAAAACAACTAAATTATTTTGACTTAGTCCTCAACCAAATACCACATAAGAAGTATATAGAATGTTGGGATGCATGTCCTCTCTCTAAAAAAGAGAGATTTCATGAAAAAATTAAATAAAATTTTGTGGAGAGTGCGTGGAGATTGAATGGTGCAAGGATTTGGGAATCCTAGACTAGGACTCCTAATTTGACTTGATCCAACTTGATCCTTGAACCAAATTAAATTAAAATTTATTTAATATAATTAGATTAGATCTTAGTCCAACTAATAATCTTATCAAATCAGATTTAATTTTGATTTAATTTCTAATCAATTTAGAGATTAGGTTCAATCAAGTCCTAATTGAACTAGGACTAGTTCTTCCTTGCAATTGGCTCATCCAATAAATCAATTGAATTTGATCCAATCAAGCCCAAACCAAATTTAATTAAACTATATTTTATTAGACTTAATCTCAATCTTCTATTTTAATTAAATTAAGCTAATTAGTAATTAAATTTCTAATCAATTCTTCTACAATACTTGCACTAGGTTAAACATCAATCGTATTGATTGTTTAACCCTAGAATAATTTTTAATCGTTGGTCAACCATCCTTCAGATTGAGATCTCTTATATGTGTGACTCTATAGGTCCGAACATAAGTCGATAGCATAGAAACTAATTTTTGTACCAATCAAAGTAACCATCCAGCAATGATATCCGATGGTCGGATAGGTCAAATGTGTAGAACAACATTCTTAGAACCCATATGGATATAGTTTCTATATAATTCATCTCTTTGATCAAAATGCTCGTAGGATACCTCAGAGTTTAACTATCAATCCCAATTAGGTCATTCACATTGTATTTCAAAATACCAAATTCATCTTATGGATTATTCTGATCAAGATTTTTGCTATATTGAAATACAGTGATGCATTCTTCTCCAACTCTTGAAGTAGTTAATCAAATCTTGATCACTCACCAACTTTGCAAGTACTTGACTATGCCCAAAAATCTTTCATTACTGAATTAAAAATTTAGTTAGTCTGGTATCAAAGCACAGTGAGTTGCTTGCAAGCCACTATGGTGATCTCAGGTCTAAGGAACACTTATACCTATATCCTATCAGAGCAATTCTCGATAGTAGAATGCTCTAAAATTGATCTCATCTAGTGACGATGTACCCATATATCTCACTTGTATATCATACCAGTATCTCCACACTCCTTAGTTAAGAGGACAACCAACCTATATGGCATACAACGATCTATACTTGATAAACGCTGTCGTCCTAATTAACAGCATATCATTTGGTCATGAACTATTTAAAGACTAATCGATAAATCCTCTCTTTATCGAAACTAAATAGTTCTAAGAACTTTATCATAATAATAGAGTTCATTAGAAGATGTAGACTTTATGATGAAAATGCCAAAATATTTATTTTATTCATTAATAAATCAATTAGAATTATAAGATAGTATAATCAACAATAGACTGACGATTGACTTTGGAACATATTTTCTAACAATCCAACCTCGATAGAATGAGTCTCCTTCAGATGCTCCACTTTGGCCTTGTACTCTTTGGCCACCTTCATAGTTTTCGAAGCCTTGGCCTTATGGAGGTTGACCACCTCCATGTTCGCAAAAAGATGGTGTCCCTAGTTGCAAACAACAAGATACATGTTATTATTAGAAAATGTGCATATATTTAATTAAGTACAAAAGGAAGAATTGTCTATCTCAAGGAAAGCTGCAAAGGAGTCCTTCCCCTCCTAGTTATCCATCTGGAGAATCCTGTCAATGATGTCCGAGATGACATAGCCATTCATTAGGGGTTGGATGATTCCCCAATCATCAAGAGAAGCTCGGTCCGTGTTGGCATTATTGCCACTTGATTTACCAAAATTCTTTTCGACCCTCTTGACAACAGTCTTCTTCCTCTTCTTCTCTACCTCCTTCTTCTTGGAGGTGTGAAAGCTATGATCTCGATGGGCGAGGTCGAGATCGATGGGGGCACTGCAGCCTCCAGGGTAGAAGCCACGTGCGCTAGAATGGTGGAGCTTGGGTTGCCGACCTTTGCTCATTTTGATGTCTCTCTTGAAGTACCCCCCCTTCCTTTTTTGGGCCCAAAGTTCCTTGGTCAGCTACTTTAGTTCCTCGGAAGTCATCACTGCAAGAATGAGCAAGCCAAAGTTAAGAGAAAGGGTAAAGGAACAGAAAAGAAAGCATAAGTTTATACCTTCAAGGTTGACGGCTTAGGCCGAGGTTGTACAAAGTTTGGTCATCTACCAAATCAGATAGTAAAGGGGCTTTGTAATTTTTGAGAGTATTAGTAGAGTCGAGGTCCTTTCATTCTAACCCAGGAGCCCTTGGACTGAGTCCCTTGGTTGGCCCCAAGGGGAAAGCCCCAGCTCTATCGAAGGATAAGACACAAAAAAAAAAAATTTCTTCCAGTTAAGAATGGAGGAAGGGGCATCTTTAAGCAACCCATTCTTATCAAACTTGGGAGAGATATAACACCAATCTTTGGTAGAAGAGTGATGCTTAAAAGTAAAGAAGGTCTAGAATAGGAAAATTGAAGATCGGACCTCGATCAGTACACAAAGCGCTAGGAATCCTATAATAAATCGAAAAGAGTTTGGGACGACTGAAGAAAAAAATATGTTTAGGAAGCAAAACAATTTGACGACAAAGAGAGGGATGGAGAGTCTTAGCCCAGCATGGAGAGCCTTCATGTATAAATAGAAATGACCTAAAGGAGAAGTGCAAGCTTGGCCGCTCAATCCAAAAAGTTTCAATTCGTACTTGGCGGGGACTCCATATTGAGCTCGGAATAAGGAAAGATCTTCAATAGAAAGGGTACGGGCAATGGTCTTTGGGATGAAGATCAGTCGAGTTATTTTCTCAAGATCAGGCTTGTCCTTAGAACCGGGATTGGAAAGATTTGGATTGGATAAATTTTTGGAAGGGAAGGACCAAGAGCATACAAAACTCGGGGAAGCCATTTCGAATGAAAAAAAGTTAGAAAAATCTATCAAAAAATAAGAAAAAATTGGAAGAAGAACAAAAAAATGGGAAGAGGAATAGGTAAACCCCTAGAAACCCTAAAAAGCAGAGAAAAGATGGGAAAAATTTAAAAAAAAAGAGAGAGAGAGAAGGTTGGGGTACTAACCTAGAGTGGTCGGAGAATTCGATGGAGCAGTCAGAGTGATGGAGGAAAAGTGGAGGTAAGGCAATGAAAGAGTGGGGCAGGATGGTCAAGAGCAAAGGAGATAAAAACCAGAGAAAGAGCAGGAGAGAAAGCAAATCAGAGTAAGGAAGAAGAAGGAGAAGGTGCTTAAAAAGCTAGAAAAATTTCAAAGTAGTTATGATTGCAGATTGTCCGTGCCGAATCCCCATCCTTTGCATGTCTTTCCCATTATTGTAGTGGCAGATGTCTGAAAAAACCATTATGGCACCATACAATTGAGCTCCACACCAAAAAAAATTTCAAAAATTGAGCTCATTTTGGATCATTTGGTAGTAAAGAAACTTTTGTGTCAATTTGAATGGTCTAAAACTTTCATCTCTTGAAAGCAGCAAGTTAGAAGGAACTTCGGCAATTGCAGATATTGCCACTTCCTTCATCCGAACTTAAAACTCGAGAGTAGAGCGATAAGTGTTAAGGATAAAATAGCTCCCATCAAAGTCCAACTAAATGTTCGACCTCAGTGCAATACCATCTGGAGTCATGATGATCAAATCCAAACTTTAACCAAGTCGATTTCCTAGCCAGATGAATTCTAGAAGATCGACTTCCAAATGCAACTAAGCTCAGAGCTTCATTCAAGAATGGCTCATTCTGGAATGATGTTGGTGATATCAACTCCTCTAATACCACTTATTAAGAATCTAGTATCAGATTATTACGATAGTAAAAAAAATAAAATAAGAATAATTAAGTACGTGGATTAGTCTAAAGGCTCATCTTCATAGGACATGTAAAGCTCCACTATGAAAGAGAAAAATAAGTACGAGGAAAAGATCTACTCTCAACTCACCATACATAAATCTCTCTTAACTAGAAGCTATCCTAACAAACCTCTCTCAAAATTCCAAGGAGACCCTTATGTTAGATATATGTGCCCTAGAAGTCAAAATTGGCTCACACTTGTAATACACTTCTAGGGGCAAAATTATAATTTTGACTAAAATAAATAAAATGGATTATTTTCTATCACATATGTGTATTTAGTGTCTGTGATACATCCTTTGAGTTAATGGTAATGATAATTCATATTTTCAAGAGTTGAAAATTTAAGACATGAATAATCATTATTAACTCATAAAATGCTCCCAACCATAGGATCATCACAAGGATGGTGATTGATCCGGAAGGTTGATATACAATCGCTTCTCCTTAGTAGATGAGTCTTGAGTCTATAGTGTGGAGACACCTGAGCGAGAGTATAGATACTCATTAGAGAACGAGGGCACTGAGCATGACCATCTCGAGTAGTCATTAGGAAGTCTACCTTCTCGTCAATGACTGACTCGATGCTGCAGTGGTGTGTCTGGTTCTTTGACCTGAGGTGCATCGGTAGTTCACCTTGAGGGTGTTATAGTTTGACTACACCATAACTCGATCTCCTAGCCATACGGAATCCTGAGGTGTATGTTGGCTATAGCATGTTCATTGTAGGAACTGGATAGCATCAAGATGGAATCTATCTACCTCGGTGGTAGAGGAGCAGCCCTATGATGATCATGAGAATCAAGTCTAGAAGTCCATGGCCATGGCAGAGTGAAATAATAGAAAGAGTTTCTATTTAGATTTTCACATCGGACTTGAATCGAATGATTACATCATATGACAGAGACTAGGGTTTGACGAGTTCACCTTAACCCTAATCTGATCGGGGCTCAAGATAGAAGAACTTAATCACATAGGTAGCTGCACCAAGAGATTCACATTCAGCTCTGATGGGTTGCCACCATATACTGCTAGGTGTCACTGGTGGATTTTGGGAGCAATTAGAATGATTTAGATGATCGATCATTCTAGCTGTTCGAATCAGAAGAGTTCTGATCCATCGAAAGGAGTTTCGATGATGTCGATGATAGAGATCATGACATATCCCATTACCATACAGAACTGAACCTAACTGGATCACACAAATAAGGGTTTGAATCTGGTGATCATCAATTAAACTAATCCAGTTCAATTGATCTGAATGAGATTCAATTAGGTTCAAGAAAATCGTGCTAGCACTCGATTGAACCTAACGTTCTTCTTTTACTATCATAAATAGTTGTCCTGACTGAACCAAAGGAGTTTGTGCTCATTCAAAGGCATTCACTTGGTCTGATTGAAGCCTGTCCAGATTAGAAAAGGGTTGTCTTATTTTGTAAGATAATTCCTACCATTTTTGGTCACCTACCATTTCTCGTCCTTTGACTTTGGTCAAAAGTTGACCTTTGACTGGTCAAATGTTGACCATTGATACTTTGACTTCTGTCCATGTGTCATGCACCTATTGGAGAGCTGGTGGGGCCTGTCCTCCTATCAGAACCTGGCAAGGAGGAGGGCGCATGCCACCCTTGGCATGTGCCCAAGCTGGAGGCGCCCAGGAGTCCCTGTTGGATAGGGACTCCATCTCCTTTTTGGATTCCGATTAGAGTTCTCCTAAGAACCAAGTTTGACTGGTCTTAGATGCCATCTAAGGAGGAATCCAAGGGACTCTATTTCCATCAATCAGATTTAGATCTGATTTCACAAAGGGTTGTGATTGGTTGGGAAGAAGAGGAGTTGGATCACGCTTAGTCTATAAATAAGACCCTGCGCCCAACTCAAAGAGCAATTGAGATTTCCACGCCCCAAGGCTGCCTCTCCTCTCCTCCTCCATGCCAAAGCATCTTCTCCCTCTCCTCTCCACGTTCAAAAGTATTTTGGGTTCTTGGTTGGTGCAATCCAGATGAGAGAAAGACGATTAAAAGCTAGAAGGCTGTGCTGCTACAAAGGACAACTGCTGATCTTCGAAATGAGTTTTGAAGATCCTCCAGATTAGATCTAGATCTGATTTTTGGAGATGTGATAGAGAAGAAGAGGATCTCTAGATCTAGCCTAAGTGGATACCGTAGAGGCCAGGCACTTGCATGGCTAGATCCAGAACCTTGCGCTGCTTACAGGATCATCAATGGGTAATAGGATTACCCACTTCAAGATAAATTAAATTTGATTTAATTTATCTAAATTTATTTTAATTATTAAAATAATAAAAATCAGATCTGAAAATATTCTAGATCTAATTTGGATCAAAGAAAAAAATTTTTTGAAATATATCTCTTGATCGATCAGATCTGAACGAACCTGGATCCGGGAAAATCAGGATTTTTCCTTCAACTGGTATCAGAGCCAAGGTTCTAAAAGTGTTTAGATCTAATTTTAAATTTATTTTAATTAAAAAATAAATAATTTTAGATGTCACATGAGATGTGATCAGATCTGAAATCAAAAAAAATTAAAATTAAATGATTTGGATCTAAGATTAGAAAATATGCATGACTAGTTCTAAAATAGAATAGTTCTTAGAATATATTTTCAATTTAATTTGATTAAATCATATTTTAGATCTATTTATTTACTATTTTTTGATATTATAATTATTATAATAACATCTAAAAAATAGTAAATAAAAATTATTTAATTTTAAATATCATATGAGATATGATTGATGCATGTCTAGACTAGTTGTAGAATAGTTCTACATAATTATCTAGATTAGAATTTATTTTGATTAGATCAATTTAAATCTAATTTTTTAGATTATTATGAGATAATTTAGATCTGAAAATATGCATGATTTGATACATGAGATGTATGCAAAATATGCCATGATTAGATCTAATTTGTATATGAGATATATGATATAGATCTAAAATTATTTTGTAGTATTGACATGTTCCTGATTAAGGCGTTCCTCTTGGCCGTCCGGTCATAAGAATGAAGAAGGGTTTAAAGGCCCTCTCCTTCCCATTCCGATGGGGTGCTGCGTGTTCGTCCTTAATCAGAAACCAAAACTTACTTTCTGCAAAATCCTAGATCCTGAAACCCTAGGATTTATTGTGCATATTTTATTTATGAACCCTACTTAATTAAGAATTAAGTTTATGAAATATTAATTAGGTCTAAAATTGAGAATTTCAGATCTAAGACATATTCATAATACTGGGTTCGGGCTTGGGTAGCTCAATTAGGTCTAAGCGGTTGATCAAACCGAATCAAGAGTTGGTTAGATGGGATCAACAATGCTTAAATTGACCAGCCTAATAGGATTAAGTCTGGGTCAAGATCGAGTCACGATCAAGCAAGACCTAATTAGGCTCAGAGGTTAGAGTCTGGATTGTAGGCTAACCCAATTGGTTTTTCTGACTCAACAATTTGGTGTCTAAGGTAAGTTTGGCACATACGACCGACTGATTTTTAATTGGAAGCTACTCGACCTGAATGCATTCTTGTACGAGTTAATGGCATATTCCTTCCACCGGTCTCACTTACCTGGCCATATCTGTTGACACAGTTCTGATCTGAGGTGGTCAATAATCCGAGCTAACCCATGCCACTAGGTTAGTCATAATTGTTATGACTATGACAAGTCTAGTTTAATGAGACCTGAATCAATTCTCCCTAAGAAAAGATTAAGTCTGAGGTCTTCCACCATTGTAGATGTGCGGGCCCTTCCCGGGGTTGATTGTTCTCGGCTGGATACAGTGGCTCAGTTGCACCGGGAAAAGATGCAACCATGTCTATTAGGCATTGGATGCTATGGGCTGGAGGATGAGTTGGGCTCAATATTTTGGATACGGTGAGAGACTCAATTAGGAATCCAGTCTATGCAAATGGTGGGTCTGACTTAACTAAGGAGTGGATCAATATTTCGGATACGGTGAGATTCATGAATTAGAGACCAAGTTTGGGTGCACCATGATTAGAGAATCATTGAACAAGAGTTGTTCACTCATTGGCTAACCCATCACCAATAACTGTTAGGTGAGGTGATGAGTCAGTTGGTGAGACCGCACCACCCACTAGAAATCATTAATCGTGGAGATTTTCGCATCTCTACAGAGGGAGTGTAGGGATCCGAGAAAATAGTGGGAGCTAATTTGTTTAAAAATAAAATTTCCTAAATAAAATTGGTCAAGTCAAAATTACAGTATCTAACTAGAATCTTTGACTCTCTACAGAAAAATGTCTGCATGTCCAACCCACTGGCACGTATCCTGGACACACATAGACTGACTGGACCCAATTATAAAGATTGGCTCAGGAAACTACAAAATTATTTTTTTGGGTTCAGAGAAGTTAACCCATGTATTTGGACCAGGACCCTCCCACCTTACCAGCTCGTCCATCCACTGAACAGAGAGCATCTCTGGAAAAATGGATAGACGAAGAAGATAATAAGGCCAGATACTACATGTTGGGCTCGATGTCTGATGAGCTCCAGCGCCAACATGAAGATATCGGGACTGCTCGCCAAATGTTGGCTTCACCTACAGGAGATGTTTGGTGAACAGAGTCGCGCAGCCAAATATCAAGTCACGAAATGACTTTTTAAGGCTAAGATGCGTGATGGGCAGTCAGTCCAAGATCACTGTCTGATGAATGATCAAGGACATGGAAGAGCTTGAGAAGCTCGGTGTGAAGTTGGACTTGGATCTGCAGAATGATATTATTCTGCAATCCTTGACTGATGCATATGGGCAATTCATCATGAATTACCACATGCATAAACTTCAAAATTCCTTGGCCGAATTAATGAATATGCTGGTTACCGCTGAGCTTTCTATGAAAGGTTCTAAAGGCTCAGTTCTTGCTATGGAACGGACTTCTTCCAAAAGAAAGTCTTATGGAAAGAAAAAAAGTCTGTGAAAAAGTAGAAGGTGGAAGGAGCAAAGAAGAAGATAGCAGAGCCGAAGATGAAAGTCGCTGCCAAAGGAAAGTGTTTCCATTGCAACAGCGATGGCCACTAGAAGCAAAACTACCCTACTTACCTGGCCACCCTGAAGAACAAGAAGGAAGGTCCTTCTAGAGGTATGCTTGTTATTGAGTCTAATCTTACAGTTTCTTTTGCATCCAGTTGGGTGCTTGACTTTGGTTCTAGTGCTCATCTATGCACTTTAATGCAGAGTCTTGAGGATAGCAGGAGGCTGAGGGATGGAGACATAATCTGTCTAGGTATGGGTATGTGTATCTTATGAGACATAAGTCTGAAGCTTTTGAAAAGTTCCAAGAATTTAGACATGAAGTAGAACTTAATCACACAGGTAGCAGCACCAAGAGGTTCACATTCAGCTCTGATGGGTTGCCACCATATACTGCTAGGTGTCACTGATGGATTTTGAGAGCAATTAGAATGATTTAGATGATCGATCATTCTAGCTGTTCGAATTAGAAGAGTTCTAATCCATCGAAAGGAGTTTCGATGATGTCGATGATAGAGATCATGACAAATCACATTACCATATAGAACTAAACCTAACTAGGTCACACAAATAAGGGTTTGAATCTGGTGATCATCAATTGAACTAATCCAATTCAATTGATCTGAATGAGATTCAATTAGGTTCAAAAAAATCATGCTAGCACTCGATTGAACCTAACATTCTTCTTTTACTATCATAAATAGTTGTCCTGACTGAGCCAAAGGAGTTTGTGCCCATTCAGAGGCCTTCACTTGGTCTAACTAGAGCCTATCCAGGTCAGAAAAGGGTTGTCTTATTTTGTAAGACAATACCTACCATTTTTGGTTACCTGCCATTTCTCGTCCTTTGACTTTGATCAAAAGTTGACCTTTGACTGGTCAAATGTTGACCATTGACACTTTGACTTCTATCCATGTGTCACGCACCTATTGGAGCACTGGTGAGAACCTATCCCCCTGCCAGAACCTGGCAAGGAGGAGGGCGCACGCCACCCTTGGCGTGTGCCTAAGCTGGAGGCGCCCAGGAGTCCCTATTGGATAGGGACTCCATCTCCTTTTTGGATTCCGATTAGAGTTCTCCTAAGAACCAAGTTTGACTGATCCTAGGCGCCATCTAAGGAGGATTCCAAGGGACTCTATTCTCATCAATCAGATTTAGATCTGATTTCACAAAGGATTGTGATTGGTTGGGAAGAAGAGGAGTTGGATGATGCTTAGTCTATAAATAAGACCCTGCACCCAACTCAAAGAGCAATTGGGATTTCCATGCCCCAAGGCTTCCTCTCCTCTCCTCCTCCATGCCAAAGCATCTTCTCCCTCTCCTCTCCACATCCAAAAGTGTTTTGGATTCTTGGTTGGTGCAATCTAGATGAGAGAAAGATGACTGAAAGCTAGAAGGCTGCGCTGCTGCAAAGGACAACTGCTGATCTTCGAAAGGAGTTTTGATGATCCTCCATATCAGATCCAGATCTGATTTTTGGAGACATGATAGAGAAGAAGAAGATCTCCAGATCTAGCCTGAGTGGATATCGGTAGAGGCCAGGCACTTGCGTGGCTAGATCCAAAACCTTCACTACTTACAGGATCATCAATGGATAATAGGATTACCCACTTCAAGATAAATTAAATTTGATTTAATTTATTTAAATTTATTTTAATTACTAAAATAATAAGAATTAGATCTGAAATATCTCAGATCTGATCTGGATCAAAGAAAAATTTTTTTGAAATATATCTCTTGATCCGATCAGATCTGAACGAACCTGGTCCAGGAAATCAGGATTTCCCTTCACCTTAGAAGTTACAAGATGCTCTGCTTTCATGACCTCCGCACCGGATGCTATACAACTATTATTTCTCTCTCATGGGTTGCACGTACTCGATGCTCTACCAAGCTCCTCTTGGTAGCTACCTGAGCCTCTCTGCATGCTTCTCATGCCACACACATCACCCCCTTGCTCCATAGCACATAAGGCCTTTAAATAGGATGAGAATCCTCTTTTCAATAATTCACAGAAGTCCTAACAGGGCTCTGTCTCCTAACATGAGTCGAACAAGATCTTCATGGAGTCTTAAAATATTTTTCAACCTTTAGATCATGATCGTAGCTCTTCGTGGCCGCTGGATCCTATGGTCCACGCGCAACTCCTATAGAATCCTTAGATTAATCATAATCTGAGTCCAAAATAGAAAATCTCATCCTATTTTGTTTGCCTCCATCGAGCCAGCTCTGTCTGAGGTCGAGCTGGCTTGACTGCATCCCGTTCGAACTCCTACTTTCTATTTGCCTAAGAGAGCTAGCTCGACTATGGTTCAAGCTATCTTGATCTCAACCCAAGCCAGCTCGATCCCATATCCGAGCTAGCCCGACTGCTTGCTGATATTGATTCTTCTTTGCTGTAGATCAAATTCGAGGCATCAAATCCTAATAATCTCCACCTCAACTTGACATTCAACCTCCACCTAACTTTGAGAGCTTCTGAATCTTCTCGTCCCCATGCCCTGGGGCAATCGCCTACTGATCATAGATGAGCAAACGTGGAAGTCAAGCTAGGTTGCTTGATTCCACCTTCGTTCATGGCTATGAATCTTCTGACCTAAGATCTACTCGGAATAGTCTTCTGCGATAATAGGAACTTCATCTTGCAATGTCGCATGTCGTCCTTTCGAATCTCTTATCTCACACTCGATTTATCTCCACCTGGAGCTTGATAAGTATCATAAATTTGCTAATAAAAGTATCAATTTATTAATTAATTTATATTAATTAATATTTTAAAAATAATAAAAATAATAATAAAATAGTAATAATAATATAAAAATAAAATAAATAATAAAATAAATAAAAATTATAAAAAATAATAATAATAAATATATAATAATAATAATAAATTAAAAAATAATTAAATAATAAAAATAATAAAAAAATAAAATATTATAATCAATAAAAAGAGCTCATTTTTTTATCATAATAAAATAAATTTAGAGTAAATCAAAGTTAAAATGGATAAAATATAAATTTTTAAAGAAATAAAAAAATATATAATAAAAATTAATCAGCTTAGTCAGCTGAGCTGGTGCGTCCCAGCCAGTCGGCGTGCTCAGCCCAGCCACAGAAGCCGTTGCATCCCAGCCAACCAGCACACCAACCAACCGAGCCAGTAGAGATGGTGGCCCACCAAGCCCACGAGCCCATGTCCAGCGCCAACCCGCCATTCGGTCCACGAAATTGCCCATAGACCACCAGCTCAATAGAAAGTGATCAATCATAGGCCGTTGCATGGTGGACCAAGACCCTTAAAGGGTCTATAAAAAATATATCATGGTGTATAGAGGTAGTATCGTAATTTCACAAGTGTTGCCTAGAGGTTGCAACCCAAGAGGGGGATGAATTAGGTTTCTAAAAAATTTAACCAAATTTACTTTCTAAATAAGTATGTGCTTCGATTTTAACTAAAGTGGTGTGATGAAATGTATGCAATATAAGCAGCAGAATTAAGATAACAAAATCAAACTATGAAAATAAAGCAAAAATTATAAGCATGCAAAGAAAAAGAAGAAAAGAGCATAATACAAATACACAAAGATTTATAGTGGTTTGGTGCAACCCGCACCTACGTCCATTCCTTAAGCTTCCTTTAGGATTTCTACTATAATCGATCCTTGATTACTAGTATATTTATTTTTTAGGCTCATAAACAAACTTAGTTGGTTTTCACAGGAGCACCAACCAAAACCTAACACCATTAGTTTTTCGGATTCACTAACAACCCAATTAGTTTTTTGGGCTCACCAACTAAAATCTATAATATCCAATTCTAGGCTTGGATGGGCCTAATCCCTAGGTTTTTTTCCTCCTAAGAAACATAAAAAGAAATAAAAAATACAAGTAAAATTTCAGCATAATATAAAAAATAGAATTTATGCTCTATAAAATCCTAAAAAGGAAGCCGATGATGTACTCGATTGAAGCTTGACTTTCTTCAAATTGTGCTTGAGAGGATGTCGAAGATGTTGGAGAAGCTTGCTTTGAATGCTCGCTAAAATTTGTGCATAATTTTTCTCTTTTTTTTTCTTTGGATATTCAATATTCCTCACTGAAAATAAAATATTCTCTCTCTAAATTCTTTTTGATTTTTTTTTTCAATTGATTCTCTACCTTTTAAATACCTTTAGAGATGGTTGGAGGAAGGTTCTAGCTGTTGGGAGCTTTGAAATAGCCATTGAGATCAAAAAATAGCTATTGCAAAACTATTCATTGAAGATAGTAGGCACAAAATGAGATCTCTTGATTTTTTATGAGACCTCTCATCAAATTTCAAGACCTCTCGATTTTGAATCAAGACGTCTTATCGAAACCGCGAGACCTCTTACTCTCAGAGTACAAAAACTAAGATTCTATCTTCTGAGATCGAGACATCTCGAGTTCAACTCAAGACCTCTCGAAATCATGCCAGAACTACATTTAGGCATGCCAGTCCACTCGAGAGCTCTCAAAAAAATTTCAAGACATCTTGAAAATTGCTCCAAGGCTATTTTGAGGGATTTTTGCTTCCAATCAAGAAGATTTGATTTTTATTTGAATTCTACTTTATATCTTCCTTGTTTTGGTTAAAGAGCTCTCTTTGTTCTGATCTTTGGAAGCTTAAAAAAAAATCTCTGCTTCAAAGATCTTGACTTGATGAATTTTTGTAGATCTTTTTTTGAAATGATTCTTCAATTTAAATATCTAAAAAGACCTACATCCACTCATGAAACATATGCTTAAATACTCAAATACTCAAAGTTTGGCAATCATCAACACATGGTCAACAATCTCTCTCTTTTTAATGATGGCAAAACTTTAATTATATGTATAATAAAAATAAATAATATATTTCAATGCATTTTGCTAATATATATCTTGAAGACATGAAGTACTAGATCAAACAAATGAATGCATACCTCATGAATGTTCTCAATTAATCTTTAAAACATCAAAACTTTAAGTTTCTTAAGTATCAATCCTTCAAGCATATACTCAACATACTTCTTCCTCTTTTTGACAACATCAAAAAGCTCATGGGAAGAAACAAGAAATCGTCAAAATCAACATCAAAGCATTAAATTGAGAAATATATTAAATTTATGAAATCAATTTAAATGAATCATCTCACTTTTTGAAAATTTATCATTTGACTCAAAATAAGTTTCAAATATTTATTTTAATTTTAAAAATTAGCTTGAATTTAAACATTATATGCTCTCCCTCTTTTTGAATAAATATGATCTTTACTCAGATTTTCAAATATGCACTTTTAAGCTTTAAGAGGAATAGAGTTTTTCAAAAGATTTGAATATGAAATAAAGCATGGTATATACTTTAATGTTCAATCTTTTCTTTTCTTAAAAAATTTCAATCAATTAAGTTTGAAAAAGGTATGTATCGAGAATATATCGAACAAAGTAAAATAAATAGAATCAAAACAAAAGATAGTCACATTTTCAAATTCATTGCTTTGAGTAAAAATTACTTCAATACCAATTATTAATAAGAATTTTACACTGCACATCAAAAATTTAGGATTAAATTTGAATTCTTAAATGAGTTTCAAAATTATGTTTAAAAATTTATTTCTTAGAGTAAAAAAATATTTTTAAATTCAATTTAACTCTAATCATTTGCAAAAAATGATCACGCAAATCAAGTTTAAAATTTGGCACATAAAAAGTTCGGTATTATATTTATCAATGAGCTTCAAAATTATAAGAATGTATCGAAATTAATTTATTTGAAAAAAAAATATGTCTCAAACTTCTTTTCACTCTAAATAGTTTTCAAAAAAAATTTGACAATCAAATCAAAGGCATATAGATCAAATGAAATTATCATATTAAGGCTCAAAAGTATAATGAAATCAATGTTTATTTACCTTAATATAAGCTAATTAGAATTTTCAATCAAAGCTAGATAATATCACTTTTCTTATTTTTCATAATTACTGGATAAATTTACTTTTTAATTTTTCTCCCTCTTTTTCTTTCAAATCAAGCAAATTAAACATGAATTTAACTACTAAATTCAAATTTTCAAAATCTGAAAGATATTTTCAATTTCAAAGCTCTTTTCAAATAATTGATCATTTCTTCTTTAATAATTTCCTCCCCTTACTTTAGCAAATAATGTCATTTTAAAATTAAATAAAATTTAAAAGTACAAGCATTAATTGAGTAAAATAAGCATTAATCAAATAAAATATTTACTCAATTAAGTTTAGAAAAATGTATGAGATTCTTTGAATTTATCTTAAGAGATATCATATCAAGAGTATATCAATGTAAAATAGATTTGAGACATTATATCCAATTCTTTTGTCTAAAAATAATATAATAAAATGTAAAGCAAGAATGATACCAATGATACCAAGAGTGAAAATTTTCTTAAGGAAAAACTTTTTGATATCAATTAAAGTAAAATTTAGACCAAATCATGATTTTCTTAATAGTTCAATACCATTTAAAGATTAATTTGGAAGTTCAGCTTGATAACAATAAATTTAGTTTTGAATTGATAAAGATATATTGATTCAGATAAATCAATTTGAATTGATATTAACAAATCAATCAAGATACATCATAAAGAGATTTTAAGTTATTCTTCAAAATATCATCTCTTTCTTTTGTTAAGAAATATCAAGCAATTATAGGTTCAGAAAAGATATGTATTTTTTAATTTATTTTAAATGATATCATATCAAAATGTAGCTATGCAAAATTAGGTTTGAAACAAAAACGTTCTTCTCTTTTTGTCGAAAGATAAATCAATTAAATACATGGCAAATAGTAATTTGTTTGATACCAATTACTTTTAACTGAAGTCCTCTTTAAAAGTTTAGCTTTAAAAATAAGTAACAACTTTCTTGATACATTTTGCTTAATATCAACTTCAAAAGATTTAAGAAGACTATTTCTCAAATTCAATTTTCAAAATCATTCAATCAAAATAATATATGAATATTCATAAAAAAATTCTCTTTTAAGATAAGAAAAGGCAATCAAATCAATAATCAAGAAAGATATTCAAATCAATTTGAAAAATCAAAAATTAATCAATTAGGGGGTTCCGATGATCAAATAGGATAAGATCAAATCAAGAAGAAACTAGATGAAGACTCTATGAGTTCAATTCAACAAGAGAGTTTTAAAATCCTTAGGGGTTATCCTAAGATATAATTCAAATTAACACTTCATGTACTTGATCTTGTATTAATTGAATGTCTTATTTTTAAGTACATAAGTTATACAATTTTTAAAGAATTTTAATAGTTAAGAATCTTATAGAGGAATGTCAAAATTTGTTCAATTTTTAAGTTTAGCACTCAAATAGTTTCATATACAATCAAGCTCATAATAATTTAGATTTCTTAGATAATTGAAGATCAATATAGCATGATACAAATAATTGAACTAGCATGCTGAATTTAGAATAAAATAATAAGCTTAAAATGAATAATCAACATGATATATTAGTTTTGATCAATACATCAAACTTTCAATTTATGGAGTATGATCAGTTTAAACAATGATAAAATCATCAAAATCAATCAAACATACTCAATAATTATGCTAGTTAATAATTATAATATATTTACTAAATAATGATGGCATAATGTGAGAAAAGTTTAGATTTTACCAAACATCATCACCCATCCAATTTCATTCCCAAGGCATCTATTCATAATACTTTTTTTTTTCATTCCATTAGATCCTTGATGTACCTGCAAAATTATTTACTAGATTTTGATACCAAAGCCATCTTGAGTCCATTGAGGTTAGAGCTTATGGTTCCTTTTGGAACCCATATTTGCTTTATCAAGGCTTGGTCAATTCTTTTAAAATTATATTCCAAAATTTTATGGTCAATTTGATTACATTGAAAGCATTTAATGGTATGATCTTTAGTTGAAGCTCTTGTAAAAATATTTCTAGCATTTTACTGCTTTCTAGAAATATTAAAATCAGTTTTTATTTCATTGAAAATAGTTTCATTAACTTTTACCATAGATTGAAGATTTTGAAAACTAATGATAAACTTTTCAGCGATAAGTTTTAAAACTTCAATCTCTCTTCTTAATATTTTATTTTCTCCCAAGAGCTCTTTCTTTTTATTTAAAAGATTTTTATTTTTTTTAGGAAAGATCTTAAAGTATCATTATTCTTTTTAAGCTCCATATTTTCTTTAACTAAAGAATTTTTAGATTTAATCCATTCTTCTTTTTCTTTAACCAAAGCATTCTTTTCTTTTAAGATATCGTCTTTTTTAGTCAATAGTTTATTCTTTTTATCAGCTAAAAGAAGATTAGATCTTTTAAGCTCTTTATTTTTTAGCCTTAGTTTTTTGTATTCATCCATTAAATCGCTAAAGGCTTCAAATTACTCATCGAATGTGAACTCGGAGGAGTTTTCAGATTTTACCTCATCCTCAAAGGCCATGAGGCAAAGATTTTCTACTTTCTTTTCTTCATCCGAGCTTGAAGTGTCACTGTCATCCCAAATTCCTAGCATAACTCTTTTCTTTATCCTTTAGGGATACTTTTTGAGTAGGAGGCAATCCGGCTTGTAGTGTCCCCTTTTGTTGTAGTTATAACAGGTGACACTCTTTCTTTCTTTTTCTTTCTTCTTCATAATTTTTTTTATAAGAAACTTCTTGAATTTACTTACGAGTAGCTCCCTGTCCTCATCATCATCTTCACTCTCTTCTTCATCTTCTTCTTCTTCTGACTCATCGCTTTCTTCATGTTGTGCAATGGATTTGAAGGCGATGGTCTTCATCTTTCTTGGCTCTTCTTCTTCTTCCTTTTGAGTCAAGTTCAACTCATGAGTCATGAGTGAACCCATCAATTCTTCTAGGGATAGCTTGGTGAGGTCTTTGGCTTCTTGTATGGCTATCACCTTTGCTTCCCATTCCTATGGCAAAGACCTTAAAACCTTGCAAACAAGTTCATAATTAGTAAAGATTTTACCAAGACCATTTAGAATATTAATAATATCAGTAAATTTAGAAAATATTTCAAAAATTGACTCATGTTTTTTTTATTTTAAACATTCATATTTATGAACAAGCAAATTAATTTTGGACTCTTCTACTTGACTTGTTCCCTTATGGGTCACTTTCAATCTTTTCCAAATTTTCTTTGCTGATGTACAAGTGGATATTCTATTAAATTCTTGTACATCAAGAGAGCAATAAAGAACATTGATGACTTTTACATTTAATTGAGCCATCTTCTTATCAAAATCATCTCAATCCTTTTTCGATTTAGGAATAGACATACCATTAATTTCAATTATGAATGTGTATGGTCCTCTAGTTATGACTCCCCACATGTCATAATCTAAAGCTTATATGAAAATTTTCATTCTAGCTTTTCAAAATGTATAATTTGTGCTATTAAATAGGGGTAGTCTAGATGTAGATTGGCCCTCAACAAATAATGAACCAAATGGGGTTGCCATGATCTTTTACTCTTTTAATCACTAGGTTAACAAATAAATATTAGAGCACCAGCTCTGATACTAATTGTTACCCAGAGGTTGCAACCCAAGAGAGGAGGGTGAATTGGGTTTCTAAAAAATTTAACCAAATTTACTTTCTAAGCAAGTATGTGCTTCTATTTTAACTAAAATGGTGTAATGAAATGTATGCAATATAAGCAGTGGAAATAAGATAACAAAATCAAACTATGAAAGTAAAACAAAAATTATAAGCATGCAAAGTATGCAAAAGAAAAAAAGAAAAGAACACAACACAAACACACAAAGATTTATAATGGTTCGATGCAACCTACACCTACATCCACTCTCCAAGCTTTTCATGGGATTTTCACTATAATCCACCCTTGATTATAGTGTATTTATTTTCCATACTCATAAACAAACCAAGTTGATTTTCACAGGAGCACCAACCAAAATCTAACACTGTTAATTTTCTGGGTTTACTAACAATCCAATTGATTTTTTGAGCTCACCAATCAAAATTTACAATATCCAATTTTGGGCTTGGACAAGCCTAATCCCCAAGTTTCTTTCCCCCAAAGAAATTTGAAAAGAAATCAAACATACAAGTAAAGTATTAGCATAATATAAAAAATAAAGTTTAAGCTCTATAAAATCCTAAAGAGGAAGCCGATGATGTGCTCGATTGAAGCTTGACTTTTCTTCAAATTATGCTTGAGAGGATGTGGAAGATATTGGAGAAGCTTGCTTTGAATGCTTACTGAAATCTATGCACAACATTCCTCTCTTTTCTCTTTTCTTTGGATATTCAATGTTCCTCACCAAAAATGAAAGATTCTCTCTCTAAATCCTTTTTGCTTTTCTTTTCAATTGATTCTCCACCTTTTAAATACCTTTAGAGATGGTTGGAAGAGAGTTCTAGCCATTAGAAGCTCTGAAAGAGCTGCTGGGGTTGAAAAATAGCTATTACAAAACTATCTGCTTAAGGCTATCCAAGCAAAATGAGATCTCTAGATTTTTTATGAGACCTCTCACTAGATTTTGAGATCTCTCAATTTTGAATCGAGACGTCTCACCGAAACTATGAGACCTCTCTAAAATCCTACGAGACCTCTCGCTCTCAAAGCACAGAAACTAAGTTTCTATCTTTTGAGACCAAGACATCTCAAGTTCAACTCGAGATCTCTCAAAATCATGCCAGAACTATGTTTGGACGTGTCAGTCCACTCGAGAGCTCTCAAAAAAATTTTAAGACATCTTAAAAATTGCTCCAAGGCTATTTTAAGGGATTTATGCTTCCAATCAAGGAGATTTGATTTTTATTTGAATTCTACTTTATATCTTTCTTATTTTGGTCAAAGAGCTCTCTTTCTTCTGATCTTTGGAAGCTTAAGAAAAATCTCTTCTTCAAAGATCTTGACTTGATGAATTTTTGTAGATCTTTTCATGAAATGATTCTTCAATTTAAATACCTGAAAAGACCTACATCGACTCATAAAACATATGGTTAAATACTCAAACACTCAAAGTTTGGCAATCATTAAAATCAATCATGGGGTTAACAACAAGCCAAGATCGGTGTTGATTGGTCAAGGCTTACAGCACACTCGGTCCATGCAGTCCACAGCTATAGTAATGACGCGATCGGACGATAGTAGTGGATTTCGATCAAGATCGGACAATCCATGGGGTTTCCAAGCTTGATTCGATTTCCATATCACACCAGGTGATTATCTAATAGCCGATGGTGCTCCAGGCATGATCCAACCACTGAGGATGATCCCGACGGTAATTCAATCTCCCAGAGTATGATTAGTGGCCCGATTTCCTCCATCAAAGCTTGATCCAATGGCCAAAATGTTTTCCAACTTGATCTGGGCTTATAGATGTCCATTTTTGGAATTTTTTAAAGCATCGAATCACCATCTGATGGCCAGACTTCATCCAAGAGAGCAGAATTCATTGAGGACTCATTTTAAATCTAAATTTCACTCAAATTTCTTCATATTTTGATGATTAAAAAGGCCCTTAGTCCCACAAAAAAATCCTCCAGCAAAAAAATCCTCCGACTCTCCAACACCTATTTAAAGGATCCCAGGCCTTCAGACATCAATAGATCTGATCCAAAAGAAGCAATGGTAAAGGATAGAAGTTAGGCTTTGGCTGAAGGTTGCTTCGAGACAGACGGTGTCAAAAAGAAGAGCCAGATTTCTATGGCATCTCTACGTCGTTGCTGATCTAAAGATTAAGAGTTTCTTTTTATTTTTTTCTTCTCTTTTTAACTATTATATTTGAATTTTGAGTTTTAATTTTAATATAAAATTTAGTTTTTTGCTCTTTTAATTCTACTTTATTTTAATTGCTTTTTAATTTCTTGCAAGTAAATGCTAAGATCTAACTAGTAGATCTTAGTACCAAAATTTAATTTTCTACATCATTTAATTTCTATAATTTTATTTTCTGACTTAAATTTTAATTCCAAATCTTTTCTTTTTTTTTCATAAAAATATAAAGATTTCAAAATAAAATCACTATCTTCCTATGGATTCGACTTGACTTGCTGCTATTTACGTGCTCTTAATTATTTTAAAAGTCAAAATTAAACTAATAATTATGGTATTTTAACGATGGTATCATGATCTATCAAGTTTTTGATGCCATTATTGGAAAAGCATAAAAAAATTAAAATTTTTGATTTGTTTGATTTTTTTATATTACTATTTTCTAACTTTTTCTTATTTATTTTGTAGATAAAAAAAGAAAACAAAAAGATTAGGGCAAGGAGGAAACTTCCAATCTTATTTGTGAGATCAATCCTAAACCCTAAAAAAAATTTTATTATTTATTTTATTTTTTAATTAATTAAAAATTATCCACTTAAACATAGTTAAAAATCTCAAGACAAGATTAAAAATCCTAACTACTTTGAGCATGCATCATATTACTTTTATTTTTATTTTTATTTTTATTTTGATGATTGCTGGAGGCAAGGTAAGCTTCTAAAATTTAATTAGTTGCATGCATCTAGTTTAAATTGCATAAGAACCCCTTGATTGAAAAAAAAATTTTGTGCATATTCATATTAAAGCAAACTAAGGGCACAACCCAATTAAATAAGATAAAGTGGGGATTTGATTATCCTTCATTGGTTCATAAACAACCAACAACATCCATCATTGATCTAAGTCTCTAAATTAAAATCAATTAGACATCAGTCCTAGGAACTCGAGCTCAATAGGATAAGAAATCCTAAGAGTTGAATCGGATTAGGATTAGTCAACTTAACTGGTGTCTAATGAAAGTGGTTCAAAAATCACATCCCAAAGAAATATGGTTTATAATTAGTTCCGTTAGCTTATCTGACCAAGTATAATTGGTGTCTAAGATAAGCAACGGGGGGACTCCCACCGATCTTATACTTATCCAGTCAGTTGATTGGCTGATTCTCTTCTTGGAGGGCTTGAAGGTAACCTTGGTAGTTAGGAGCTGTCTAGATCTAGGACAACCCTTAGTCAGGATTGCTTGTCTAACTTGTTTGCTAATTAACATTAAACATAAATATAATTAATTCTTCTCTATCATCTCTAGATTCAGGACTCCTTAGGAATCTTCCTTAGACCTCTTTTCTTTCTCTTTTTTTCTTCTCTCTAAAAAAATATATAAAAATAATTAAAAAAATATAATTAAAATTAAATTAGGATTGCACTAGTACATGTATGGTAGAAGATCACTATTATTTGACCTAAATAAACTAAATTTCAAAATTGAATGACTGATTCATATAAAACCTAAAAATTAAAAGGCTGGAAATAATGGAGAACCACCTAGGCAGATGAAGAAATACTTTATTCCTTCTATTTATAATCCATCAACTTGAATCTAATTACCAGATATCCCTGCTAGCCATTATGAAATCAAGTCGACCATAATCCAGATGCTCCTGTGGAGGTGCATTTTTGAGCAAAAGTGAGGATGAAGCTTATACTTTATTTGAAACTCTAAGTGAAAATTCGATTAACCATACTTCATTATCCTCCTATGAAAGATCAATTTCTCAACAAAAATGGATAAAAATTTATGAGATCAAAACTCCAAAACCTAATTCTAAGACAGACTTGAATATAATAGCACAAAAAATAGATAAAATTGATCTTTTTGTCCAAAAATTAGATCAATTCCTAAACCTAGGCCAACAATCTCCTGCACAATATACACCACCTTCCAATTATCAGGAGATTTGTTCTATTTGTGCTAGCCCAACCCATAGTATGAGTGAATGCCCAATGGCGGCATAATTTTTATCCTTCATCTAAGAACAAGTTCAAGTTGCTCAAGGTTACTCCAAACCAGTCAATGACCCATTTTTAAACATATATAATCCAGACTGAAGAAACCATCCTAATTTTTCTTAAAAATCATAATAGACTTAGCCTCAGACCCAAACTCCACTAGTGCAAAATTATCAGAATAGACCCTAATATCAGAACTATGTCTATAACAGAGGTCAGCCTAGTCAGCCTTTCCAGCCACCATATTATAATCAGCCCTCATACCCACCTCCTCAACAGACTAATCTAGCCGACAATCAATTTAACCAGCTGCAATAATTAATCTTATCTCAACAACAATCCATCGCTAGGCTAGAAGCTCAAATAGGATAATTAGCTGAGTCTAGTATGAGGAGAGAACCAGGTCAGTTACCAAGCCAATCGATTGTCAATCCTAAAAAAATCTATCTAATGTCCACCAACCACCTGGATTCAGTCATCAACCCATCATTCCACCTAAGAATCTCCAATTAGAGAACGCCAAAGCAATTTCTGAACTTTGAAGTGGTAGGATTCTTAAGGACCTATACCAGGACCAGGTGGTAAAGGCTAGTACTAATGTTAGCCAAGAAGAAAATTCAGAAGAAGAGGTTAGTACTGAAGCTAACCACATAAAAAAATCTAAGCCTAGAACTAGTACTGATACTGATTCTAATGAGATCGATAAAGAAAAGAGGAGAATAGATGGGTTACTCGAGACATATAAATCCAAAGTCCCATTTCCTCAAGCCTTAGAAGTAGGCTCTTTTCGTAAAAAGAAAGAAACACATAACGAGTAAATAAAACTATTTAAATAAGTGCATATTAATGTACCCATCCTCGATGCAATTCAGCATGTCCTGGCTTCTGCTAAATTTCTCAAAGAACTTTGTACTCAAAAGCATGAACCATGAACTAAAAGAATTATATTGTTTGAGGATGTAAGTGCAGTCCTATTAGATCCATTGCCTCAGAAAATGAAAGATCCTAATGCTCCATTAATTTCATGTGTCATAGGAGACATAACCTTTAACCAAGCATTATTAGACTTAGGAGCTAGTATGAACCTACTTCCAACCTCGGTTTATGAAAAATTTTGGATAGGAGAACTTAAACCAACATTGGTTATTTTGCAACTAGCCGATTGATCTGTAAAAACACCATGTGATTTAATTGAGGATGTTTTGGTTAGAGTAGATAAATATTATTTTTTAATAGACTTCCTCATACTTGATATGGAATCATCATAAGAGCTGAACCAAAATTCCATAATTCTAGGTCATCCATTCCTAGCTACTATCAATGCTAATATCAATTGTAAGACAGAAGCCATGGATATTTCTTTTGGAGATCAAAAGATAAGAATAAATATTTTTAATGCCTCTAAGCATACTCAAGAGGAGAAAGACTACTTTGTAATTGATCAGATAGATAAGATAGTTGAATCTGATTCCTCCTTAGATTTACTCAAGAACGACCTTCTGAATAAACTTGTCAAAGAAACCCCAGACTAGGAGGTGAATGCCTTGTTTGATTCACTTCACCCATCATATACATTACCTTGGTCAATGAAAATTGAGCCCTTACCTAAGAAAAAAATTGAACCATTACGTCCTTCAATTCAGGCCCCACCACAAATTGAACTAAAATTTTAGTCAGAAACACTTAAGTATATATTTCTAGGATCAAAGAAAATTCTTCCAATACCTATTGCATTAAATTTGACTCCTAAACCACAAACTCAATTCATAAGTATTCAAGAAGAACAAATAGAAAAAATTCTTAATAAACAATGGTCTGACAATAGGGTCGCAAGTTATGTTCCCATAATTAACAGTGAATATATCAACAAAGGGATAACAAACTATTTTTCTGAGATTGGTAATCCAAAATCATTGGAATTTGTCAATCTAGTATTTGACACAAGATAGTAAGCTGCATTATGTTTGGTTGAAGACGATAAACTTAGCGCTTGTTGGAAGGCAATCCAATACTTCTTGCATCTAATTTATTTTTTAATTTATTTTTTTTTTAGAATAAGTGGCTAGATTGGAGGAGAATCAAAGCTTCATGACCCAAGATGGATAAATAATAAAATTTTTTATTACACCCTTCCATTTTTTCTTCTCTATTGAGGATAATGTCGATTAAGTTAGGAGATAGGAAAAAATTAAAATTAAAAATATATAATTAAAAAAGTAATATGTATAATATTTAAAAATTAAAATTTAAAAAATTAAAAATGTATGTATAAAAATAAAAATATTTGAATAAATCATATTTTAAAAAAGAAAATCCTGAGCAAAATAGATTAGAAAAAGTAATAAAGTTAGAAAGTATTTGCGAATGACTGTAGCGAGTCAAGAAGTAGATTAGTTGGTCAGACTTTTAGTAGCCTACATAGATCATTTAAAGGCTATCAACACTTAAAATTGCACATGCACACTAACGAGGTAAAATAAGTGTTGATTATAAGGCCAACTGATGATTCAATTATCACTAAAAAATTAGCAATACTATATACCCCAATTAAAGAAACTTGAATTTAAGAAAAGAGCTACCTATCTAAAATAAAAAGTGCAAAAGATAGAGTATATGTAGATTATCCTAAATTTAGTAACTGGATCTTTGCATCTAAGTGTAGAGGTCTATGTCAAATGATGGAGGGAAAGCCAGGATGCTCAGCACATTTTAAAAAAGAGAGAGAGAGAGAGAGAGAAAGGCAGTGTAAAAGCTACCTTAATTCATGCACTTACTTTGGGGGTGTATAGAAGATTAACCAAAATAGGTGATAATAGAAAAAATATTTATCCTTTAAACCAAATACTAAGCTAGATTTCATAAATACAAGTACTATGGATCTTTAGATGAATTCTAAAGAAGTTTCTAATTATACTGACCATGAAATTTGCTTCTAAACTCAATACTTAGTTAGTAATACTGTCTAAACTTTTGAACTTTAATCCTAAAGCTACTTTTGTGAAAGAGAATCTTAATGAAATATGATGATTAATCAAAGATTAGCATTACATTGCTAAGAAACTAGCAATGAGTAAGATGGGGAGTGTGATAAGTATCATAAATTTATTAATAAAAATATTAATTTATTAATTAATTTATATTAATTAATATTTTAAAAATAATAAAAATAAATAATAAAATAATAATAATAATAAATTAAAATAAATAATAAAATTAATAAAAATTAATAATAAATTAAAAAATAATAATAAATAATAATTAAATAATAATAAATAAAATATTATCATCAATAAAAAGAGATCATTTTTTTGATCATAACAAAATAAATTTGGAATGAATTAGAGTTAAAATGGATCTAATATGAATTTTCAAGAAAAATAAAAAAATATATAATAAAAATTAATCGACTCAACCAACTAAGTCGGCATGTCCTAGCCAGTCGACGCACTCAACCCAGCCACAAAAGTCACTGCATCCCAGCCAACCAACTGGCCCAGTAGAGACGATGGCCCACCAAGCTCACGAGCCCACATGCAGCACCAGCCCATCATTCGATCCACGAAATTAGCCATAGACCACCAGCTCAGCAGAAAATGGCCAATCGTAGGCCATCGCATGATGGACCAAGACCCTTAAAGGGTCTACAGGAAATATATCACGGTGTACAGGAGTAGTTTCATAATTTCACAAGTCAAGGTCGGCGCTGATTGCTCAAGGCTTACGGCACACCCGATCCATGCGGTCCATAGCTATAGTAATGGTGCGATCGGATGGTAGTGGTAGATTTCGATCAAGATCAGATAGTCCGTGGGGTTTCCAAGCTTGATTCAATTTCCATATCACACCAGATGATGATCCGATGATCGATGGCACTCTAGGTGCGATCCAATGGCTAAGGATGATCTTGGCGGTGATTCAATCTCCCAGAGCACGATCAGCTATCCAATTTCCTCCATCAGAGCTTGATCCAATGGCCAAAATGTTTTCCAACTTGATCTGGGCTTATAGATGTCCATTTTTGGTATTTTTTGAAGCATCAGATCAACATCTGATGGCTATACTTCACCCAAGAGAGCAGAATTCGTCTCGGACTCATTTTAAATCCAAATTTCACTCAAATTTTTTCATATTTTGATGATTAAAAAGGCCCTTAGTCCCATAGAAAAATCCTTTAGCCCTCCAATATCTATTTAAAGAACCCCAAGCCTCTAGACATTAATAGATCTGATCTAAGAGAAGCCACGGTAAAGGATAGAAGTTAGGCTTTGGCTGAAGATTGCTTTGAGATAGACGGTGCCGTGAAGAAGAGCCAGACTTCTACGCCATCTCTATACCATTGCTGATTTAAAGATTAAGAATTTTTTTATTTCTTTTCTTCTCTTTTTAATTATTATATTTGAATTCTTAGTTTTAATTTTAATATAAAATTTAGTTTATTACTTTTTTAATTTCTATTCTTTAATTTCTTCTCTTTTAATTTTGCTTTATTTTAATTACTCTTTAATTTCTTTCAAGTAGATGCTAAAATCTAACTAGTAGATCTTAGTACCAAAGTTTAATTTTTCTACATTATTTAATTTTTATAATTTTATTTTTTGACTTAAATTTTAATTCCAAATTCTTTTTCTTTTCTTTTCATAAAAAAAATAAAGATTTCAAAATAAAATCATTGCCTTCCTATGGATTCGACCCGACTTGCTGCTATCTATATGCTCTTAATTATTTTAAAAGTTAAAATTAAATTGATAATTATGATATTTTAACGATGGTATCATGATCTATCAGAGCTCCATCTTGCACTGGGCTTCCTACCATGAGGTAATATCCTTCATATTTTTTTTCTCTTAACATCATCCTACTATCGTGCATGACCTTTAGGATTCCTCCATCAGCTTTTCATCTGAAGCCGATCGAATCCAATCTACTCAGTGAGATTAGATTCTTCTTAAAGCTGGATATACATCGGACCTCATCCAACTTTTTCATTATTTCATCATGGAGCTTCATGCTAATCGTCTTGCTGTCCTTGATCTCAAAGCTCGATCCATCTGGCAGGAACACAGTGCCCTCACTAGTCTTTAGGAAATCAAACAGCTCTTCTCTACAACATACATGATAGGAATAGATAGAATCTATAATCTATCAGAAGAAAGAAGTAGATACCTTATCAGTAACCAGAAGAATATCATCATTGCTTTCTATATTGCTACTAACCATCGCCATAGTAGCCCTCATTCGATCTTTGAGTTATGGGCAATTCTTGACTCGATGCCCCAACTCGTCGCACTGGTAGCATCTGATTTTGCTATGGTCCCTCATCTTGGACTTGGATCATCTTCTTTGCAATTCTTTGCCGCTCCATCTACTGCCTCCTGCTCCTCTAAAAATCACCAAAGTTGAGCTGCTGCCATCTTAGCTCAAAGCTGGGTTTTCCCTCCTAAGAACCTCATTCTAGAGAATCGCTGCAGTGACTTCGTCCATATCGATGGTGCTCTTGCCTACAAGAAGAGCAGTCACCAAAGACTCATACAAAGAGGGAAGCGACACTAACAAGACCAATGCCCTGATCTTCTTCTCAACCTTTTCGCCAATACTGAGAAGGTTGGTAAGGATCTTTTAAAAGTTGGATAGATACTCCTACACACTCTGATCTTTGTCCATTCATAGCTAGTAGAACTATCTCCAAAGGAATAGCATATTGGTGAATGACTTTGCCATGTACAACTCCTCGAGCTTCGACCATAGCACTATCGAAAAAGTCTTGCTAAGTACATGGATCACAACATCATCCACTAGATACAAGTAGATCGTGTTCACCACCTGCATCTAGATCTGCTTTCAATCCTTCACCTCCATGGTGGCTGGCATCTCCTCATACAACAGAGCATCGATCAAATCCTATTGGATGAGAACATCCTTTTTCATTTTTTGGCATAAGAAGAAATTGCCCTTCACATCAAATCTATTGATCTCTACCTTGATTATGCTTATGTTTTTCATATCCTTCAACCTTTAGCACCACTACTACAATCTATGCTCCGATACCATCCAGCTTTGATACCAATTATTGATAATATCAACTTCTATGATACCACTTGTTGAGAATCTAGTACCAAATTATTACGACAGAAAGAAAAAAAATAAAATAAAATAAGAAATCAAGTACGTGGACAACCTAAAGGCTTGCCTCCATGGGGCATGTAAAGCTTCATTATAAAAGAGAAAAATAAGTACAAAAAGAGAACACCCACTCTCAACTCACCATACATAAATCTCTCTCAACTAGAAGCTATCCTCATAAAAGCTCTCTTAGAATCCTAAGAAGACCCTTAGAAGTTATAAGATGCTCTGCCTTCATGGCCTCCACGCCAGATGCTATGCACCTATTACTTCTCTCTCATGGGCTACACATACTTGGCACTCTACCAAGCTCCTCTTGATAGTTGCCTGAGTCTCTTTACGTGCCTCTCACATCTCTCTCACTCCACAATACCTCAGGCCTTTAAATAGGATGAGAATCCTCTTCTCAGTAATTCACAAGAGTCCTCACATGGCTCGTCTCCTAACATGAGTCAAACAGGATCTTGATGGAGTCTTGAAATATTTTCTAACCTTCAGATCATGACCACAACCCTCTACGGCCACTGAAGCCTGTGGTCCACATGCAACTCCCACAGACCCCATGGATTAATTATAATTCAAGTCTAAAATAGAAAATTCCATCCTATTCCATTCGCCTCCATCAAGCCGGCTGTGTCAAAGGTTGAGCTGGCTCGATTGCATCTTATCCAAACTACTGCTTTCTATTTGCCTAAGAGAGATGGCTGAATCCCATATCCGAGCAAGCTCAATCTTAGCTCGAGCCTGAAGGGAAATTCTGATTTTCCAGTCCAGGTTCGTCTAGATCTGATCAGATCAAGAGATATATTTCAAAAATTTTCTCTTGATCTCAATCAGATCTTGATAAGTTTCAGATCTAATTATTATTATTTTAATAAATAAAATAAAATAAGATAAATTAAATCAAATTTAATTTACCTGATTTGGGTAATCCTATTACCCTGTAGATGATCCTGATTGCAGCGGAAGGTTCTGGATCTTAGCCACGCAAGCGCCTGGCCTCTACCGGTATCCACTCGGGTTGGATCTGAAGATCCTCTTCTTCTCTATCACACCTCCAAAAATCAGATCTAAATCTGATCTGGAGGATCTTCAAAACTCTTTTGAAGATCTGCAGTCGTCCTTTTGCAGCAGCGCAGCCTTCTTGATTTTGATCGCCTTTCCTTGATCTGAATCGCACCAACCTAAGTCCAAAACACCTTTTGGACATGGAGAGCAAGGGGAGAAGAAGCTATGGCATGGAGAAGGAGGGGAGAGGCAGCCTTGGGGCGTGGGGTTTCTCAATTGCATTCACTTAGGATTAGGGTTGGGCGCAGGGTCTTATTTATAGACCTCTTGTGATCCAACTCCTCTTCCTCTCAACCAATCACAACCCTTTGTGAAATCAGATCTAAATCTGATTGGTTGGAATAGAGACCCCTGGATTCCTCCTTAGAGGGCGCCTAAGACTAGTCAAACTGGATTCTTAGTAGAACTCTGATTGGAATCCAAAAGGGAGGTGGAGTCCTTGTCCAACAAGGACTCCTAGGCGCCTCCTACTTGGGCTAACGCCACCCTTGGCGTGTGCCCTTCTCCTTGCCAGGTTCTAGTAGGGGGACAGGCCCCCACCAGCTCTCCAATAGGTGCATGACATGTGGTCAAAAGTCAAAGGATCAATGGTCAACGTTTGACCAGTCAAAGGTAGACTTTTGACCAAAGTCAAAGAACAAGAAATGGCAGGTGACCAAAAATGGCAGGTAATGTCTTACAAATAAGACAACCTATTCTGACTTGGACAACCTCCAGTCAGACCATATGAAGGCCTCTGATTGAGCACAAACTCCTTTGGCTCAGTCAGGACAACTTATTTGTGATAGTAAAAGAAGAACGTTAGGTTCAATCGAGTGCTAGCACGATTTCCTTGAACCTAATTGAATCTCATTCAGATCAATTGAACTAGATCAGTTCAATTGATGATCACCAGATTCAAACCCTTGTTTGTGTGACCCAGTTAGGTTCAGTTCTGTATGGTAATGGGATATGTCATGATCTCTATCATAGACATCATCGAAACTCCTTTCGATGGATCAGAACTCTTCTGATTCGAACAGCTAGAATGATCGATCATCTAAATCATTCTAATTGCTCCCAAAATCCACCAGTGACACCTAGCAGTATATGGTGGCAACCCATCAGAGCTGAATGTGAACCTCTTGGTGCAGCTACCTGTGTGATTCAGTTCTTCTATCTTGAGCCCCGATCAGATTAGGGTTAAGGTGAACTCGTCAAACCCTAGTCTCTGTCATATGATGTAATCATTCGATTCGAGTCCAATGTGAAAATCTAAATAGAAACTCTTTCTATTATTTCACTCTACCATGGCCATGGATTTCTGGACTTGATTCTCATGATCATCATAGGGCTACTCCTCTACCACCGAGGTAGATAGATTCCCATCTTGATGCAATCCAGTTCCTACAATGAACATGTCATAGCCAACATACACCTCAGGGTTCCATATGGCTAGGAGACCGAGTAATGGTGTAGTCAAACTATAACACCCTCAAGGTGAACTGTCGATGCATCTCAGGTCAAAGAACCAGACACACTACTGCAGCATCGAGTCAGTCATTGACGAGAAGGTAGACTTCCTAATGACTACTCGAGGTGGTCACGCTCAGTGCCCTCGTTCTCTAACGAGTACCTGTACATTCGCTTCGGTGTCTCCACACCGTAGACTCAAGACTCATCTACTAAAGAGAAGCAATCGTACACCAACCTTCCGGATCAATCACCATCCTCGTGATGATCCTATGGTCGGGAGCTGTTTATGAGTTAATAATGATTATTCATGTCTTAAATTTTCAACTCTTGAAAATATGAATTATCATTACCATTAACTCAAAGGATGTATCACAGACACTAAATACACGTGTGATAGAAAATAACCCATTTCATTAATTATAGTCAAAATTATAATTTTGCCCCTAGAAGTGTATTACAAGTGTCAGCCAATTCTGGCTTCTAGGGCACATATATCTAACAGAGCCAACTCGACCCCATATCCGAGCCAGCATGACTACTTAATGATACTGATTCTTCTCTATCATGGGTTAAATTTGAGGCGTCAAATCCTAACAAATGATAGTAACCCCTATCAATGTCCAATCTTGTGTGAAGTGTTTGGTATACAGAGCGGAAGCATAGATTTCAAAAAAATTATGAAATCATAAAACCAAACTCAACACCCAGAACCATCTTATTAGAATTTAAATCATATAATATGCATTTATAATATAAATTAAGATATTGGAACATACCTTTGATCACTTAATCCTAACTTGACCCTGATCGCCGACAGTAGTCCATCAGGGGTTTCACTAGGTGCCCACATGTTCACTCTCCAACATTGATCCACATGAGGACTTGATCAAGACACCAACACCTCTGATTATTATAAATAAAATTCTTATAATAAAAACTTTAATTATTTGGATGGAACCTTTCCTAGCCTTTGCTGTCATCCTTCTGACCTACTCTTTCTTATCTTTTTTTTCTCCTTGTCTTCCTTTACAATCTTCCTAAGCCCTTTTCCTAAAGTAGATCTTTTATCCTTAATTAGAACTTGTCTTAATAAGGGAAGGAAGAAAGAAATTGGACAACTAGGAAGAGTGGTAAGAAAGAAAGAAGAGTTCTTCATCTCTTGGACCCTAAGAGTGCACTCCTATTTATAATATACGTAGGGGTGCCTCCAAAAAATTTCTCATGCCCATTCCTTATTCTCATCTCATGCCCACTCAAAAATCTTATGCCCCATTAGAAGAAAATGCCATGTGGAATTCAAAAAAATAATATGAAGAGGTGCCTTAAAGCAGAATGACTCTTTGTAAAATTCTATGTAACTTTCTTCCAAAGAGTCACAATACTTTCATATTGACACCATTAATTTCTACCATTGATCAGCGTCAAATGCTGATCCAAAGGTCTAAAAGAATGGTTCCAAATCAAAAGATGGCATGGGAAACTTGGACGTGGAAAAGTCAAAGCTTCAAGGTGTTTGACTTGCTCCAAGAGGCGCCTACAACCAAGGGGGCAGCAAAGAGTTGATCTTTATCCAATTTTTAGATAACCAATGAAAAGAATAACTAGCAAAAGGACTCTTCTACACCCTATCTTCATCTAAAATTCACATAACATATTTTACATGAAATAAATGAAGGTAGATGGCATCAAAAACATTTTCATATGCCACATGTCCCAAGTGCATAAACCAAAACATCATGCATCAAGAGAGAGAGTGTCTGGCACATGGGTTGCTGTTAGATGATGCTTATATCCTATTCATCAAGCCAAAGGTCAACTCAATTAGTTAGCTAATTTTGATTTGACTCAAATTGGATTTAATTAGCCCAAATCAGAATCTGATTCGAATTCGATTCGAATCTAAGTGCTAGAATTTGCAATATGTGCTAGCATATTCAACCTACAAACATGATCTAATCCAATTAGACCCTTGATCAATTCCCTTTGTGTGTGGCCCATTGGATTCCACATCTAGCTAGTAGTGGATCCGGGTGCAATTTGACTTAATTTAGTTAGAACTCAATCAAACTAATTTAGGTCAAAACTAGCTAACCCGATTTGATCAATTAAAAAAATTTTAATTAATAATTAAATTAAATTATTTAATTTGATCAAATCCATAAGACAAGATTGATGTCTAGCAACGTATCATGTCTACTTGAAAGATATAAAATTTTGATAAAAATATCAAAAATTTCCTTCAATGGAAAGTTATCGTGCAACAGGATTCTTCAATCATCCTATATTCCGAATATGACTATGGATATAAATGAAGAAAAATCCTGATTTCCCGGTCCAGGTTCGTCCAGATCTGATTAGATCAAGAGATATATTTCAAAAATTTTTTCTTGATCTCAATCAGATCTTGATATATTTCAGATCTGATTCTTATTATTTTAATAAATAAAATAAAATAAGATAAATTAAATCAAATTTAATTTACCTGATTTGGGTAATCCTATTACCCTGTAGATGATCCTGATTGCAGCGGAAGGTTCTGGATCTTAGCCACGCAAGCGCCTGGCCTCTACCGGTATCCACTTGGGTTGGATCTGGAGATCCTCTTCTTCTCTATCACACCTCCAAAAATCAGATCTGGATCTGATATGGAGGATCTTCAAAACTCTTTTGAAGATCTGCAGTCGTCCTTTTGCAGCAGCGCAGCCTTCTTGATTTTGATCGCCTTTCCTTGATCTGAATCGCACCAACCAAAGTCCAAAACACCTTTTGGACATGGAGAGCAAGGGGAGAAGAGATTATGGCATGGAGAAGGAGGGGAGAGGCAGCCTTGGGGCGTGTCTAATAGCATTCACTCTTAGAATTTCGGTTGGGCGCAGGGTCTTATTTATAGACCTCTTATGATCCAACTCCTCTTCCTCTCAACCAATCACAACCCTTTGTGAAATCAGATCTAAATCTGATTGGTTGGAATAGAGAACCCTGGATTCCTCCTTAGAGGGCGCCTAAGATCAGTCAAACTGGATTCTTAGTAGAACTCTGATTGGAATCCAAAAGGGAGGTGGAGTCCTTGTCCAACAAGGACTCCTAGGCACCTCCTACTTGGGCTCACGCCACACTTGGCGTGCGCCCTTCTCCTTGCCAGGTTCTGGCAGGGGGATAGGCCCCCACCAGCTCTCCAATAGGTGCATGACATGTGGTCAAAAGTCAAAGGGTGAATGGTCAATGTTTGACCAGTCAAAGGTAGACTTTTGACCAAAGTCAAAGAACAAGAAATGGCAGGTGACCAAAAATGGCAGGTAATGTCCTTACAAATAAAGACAACACTAATTCCTGACTTGGACACAACCTCCAGTCAGGACACATATGAGAGCCTCTGATGGCACAAACTCCTTTGGCTCATCAGGACTAACTATATATATTTAGTAATAGTAAAAGAAAGAACGTTTAGGTTCAATCGAGTGCTAGCACGATTCCTTGAACCTAATGAATCTCATTAGATCAATTGAACTAGATCAGTTCAATTGATGATCACTAGATTCAGAACCTTGTTTGTGTGACCCAGTTAGTTTTCAGTTCTGTATGTAATGGATATGTCATGATCTCTATCATAGACATCATCGAAACTCCTTTCGATGGATCAGAACTCTTCTGATTCGAACAGCTAGAATGATCGATCATCTAAATCATTCTAATTGCTCCAAAATCCACCAGTGACACTTAGCAGTATATGGTGGCAACCCATCAGAGCTGAATGTGAACCTCTGGTGCAGCTACCTGTGTGATTAGTTCTTCTATCTTGAGGCCGATCAGATATAGGGTAAGGTGAACTCGTCAAACCCTAGTCTCTATCATATGGATTAATCATTCGATTCCAAGTCCAATGTGAAAATCTAAATAGAAACCTTTCTATATTCACTCTGCCATGGCCATGGTTCGGACTTGATTCTCATGATCATCAATGGGTACTCCTCTACCACCGAGGTAGATAGATCCCATCTTGATGCATCCAGTCTACAAATGAACATGTCACAGCCAAACATACACCTTAGGTGTCCAATTGCTAGGAGATCGAGTAAGGTGTAGTCAAACTATAACACCCTAAAGGTGAACTGCATGCATCTCAGGTCAAAGAACCAGACACACTACTGCAGCATCGAGTCAGTTCATTGAACGAGAAGGTAGACTTCCTAATGCGACTACTCGAGGTGGTCACGACTCATGCCCTCGTTCTCTAAGAGTACCTGTACTTCGCTTCCGGTGTCTCCACACGCATAGACTCAAGACTCATCTACTAAAGAGAAAGCATCGTACACCAACCTTCCGGATCAATCACCATCCTCGTGATTGATCCTATGAGTCGGGAGCTGTTATGAGTTTAATAATGATTAATCATGTCTTAAAATTTCACTCTTGAAAATATGAATTATCATTACCATTAACTCAAAGGATGTATCAACAGAACTAAAATACACAGTGTTGATAGAAAAATACCCATCTTTTCATTAATTATAGTCAAAATTATAATTTTGCCCCTAGAAGTGTTTACAAGTGTCAGCCCAATTCTGGCTTCTAGGGCACATATATCTAACAAACTCCCACTTTGTCCTAAAAAGCCAATTGGCTACAAGTCTAAGTCCCATCTTTCTCAAGGTGGGCTTTCCATCTTACTGCTAGGCCCAACGGCTTTGTAAGTGGGTCGCCACATTATCAGCTGGAGTTGACTCTCTTGACCTCAACGTACCTTTCTCAAGGTAATACGCGGATGAGAAGATATCAACGTTGGCTTGAAATCTTCCAGCAGCAAACAGTCCTGCCAAGATGTCGACTTTCGATCATCTATAATCCGTACATAAGATCCGAGTCAATGTATCACCTGGAACCAGGAACCTTTCCGTTTACCATAAAGACCAACATCAAATATCCTAGTATCTACTCTCAATAACTTAAGGATACATTCACAGAAGTCCAGTGTGTCATTCAACCTAGATTGGAGCTGATTATCATGCTTGTGAACTCACAGCAATGGGCTATATCAGGTCTGATACAATAGCTGGCATACATAGGCTCCCTATTTGCGAAAGCATAGGATCTTGCTCATGCATTCTATTTCCTCAGGTGTGCTGGGCAACATCTCTTGGAAAGATGAATACCATTTCCCTGAGGGTATTAATCCCCTTAAGTTCCATAACTAAACCTCTTTAGTACTTCCTCTATGTACATTTTCTGTGAAAGTACTAAGCATCCCTATATTCGTCTATCCTATAGACCTTAATTCCCTAGAATAAAGGATGCTTCACGCTAGGTCTTTCATGGAGAATTTCTTAGACAACCAACATCCTGACTGATTGTCAACATGGGAAATAACTATTCCAAATAAGGAGGATTCATCCACGTAACAATACGAGAAGACAACGCCGTCATCACTGACCCTTTTGAAAACACATGTTTCCTCTTCATTTTTGATGAAACAACTATTTTGATCACATCATTGAAATGAGTGTTCCACATCCGAGATGCTATGCTTAAGTCCATATATGACTTTGCAGCTTGCAAACAATTGTGATCAAAGTATCACTGGATGTGAATAAACCTAGCGCTTGTTTCCATATAGATAATCTTCTCAAGATATCCCT